>JAASGH010000018.1:0-130300 GCA_023334155.1 Globisporangium heterothallicum | reverse complement strand
GTGTCCTTGGCATCGTACTCGTCGACCTCGATGCTGCCGTCGAATCCCTGTTCGTCGATGAACACACGGTAGCGAAGAGCAAGCGCGATCTCCTTTTCTTCGGGGGTGGTCACGCGGGTCACGAGGAGCGTCATCGCTGGTGCTGGGGTAGTTGTAGCGGGTGGTGGTTCTGCGCTGGTGGTAACTTGGGAAGTGTGTGTGCCAGGTGAAGCCGCATCGCGTCAAGGACGATGAGCATGTCTTGATGAACACACATGCCGTATATTTGGAGTATGCGGACATGCAGAGTGATGGTTCTCATCGGTTTTGATGGAGGCGTTTGTGACTTTCTCGCTCAGTTGCGACATGTTTGAGTGCACTAGTCGACAGATTCCGGCGACTTAGCAGCGAGTGGCGAGTTGATCGTCTACTTGATGGACGGACTGGAGAGTTGACTTTGTGCATCCAAGCGCGACGTTTGGATGCAGACTCGAATCGACGTCACATTTGCCAATTTGGACAGCCACTTTTTCGACAAACGACTGAATGGATCTGGTGATCAATCGTGTCAAAAAATAAAATGCATCAGCATCAACAAATCAAAAAGCGTCAGCTGAGTTTCCATCGTATCGAAAATGTTGCTGCGCATTGCGATTTGAATGCAAAAGCCATGCGTCGATCTCGCTGGATGTCGTGCATCACGTGGGATGCATGCTCCAAGCACTTGACTTCGATGCCAGATCTACTGCAGGAACGCAGCGGGGCGACTTTGGTCCATTCGCATCCAGTCATCCACGCAATCGCTTCTCAGCAATGCCAGTTGTCAAGAGGAACGTTCGGTTCATGCGTGAATGCGTCCGAAAGTTGACTCGGAAGAACGTTCAGCGCGCAATGCGTGGAGCTTTGGACGAACGACGAGCGTTCCCATTTTTCTTTCCACCTTTTTTTAGATTTATCTCCCGACCTTTTTTTCCAAAGAAAGGAGCGTTTCGAGCGTTGTCGCTCAGGATCGCATTTTCAATGCAGAGTTGTGTCGATTTCTGGTTTTTCTTCTCCTCCTCGTGGACGCGATCGCTCAGAGCCGCTCACAAGGAGCTGTTGCTGCAAGTGCCGAAAGGACACCAGGTGAAGCGGCACTCCAGGTGCGACCCCCAAGAGCAACAAAAAGTACGTCGACAGGACGTTCTTGGTGCTCCGTTTCCTCCATCGCCAAGACCAAGAAGAAGATACAGCGCTCCGCGAGATGAGCTGGCTGCAAGTGTACGAGCTCTCGGTGCCGCACTACGAGATCCGCCATGGCAAATACGTGTTTGCGTTGCAACTGCAGCGCTATCGCGGCAGCAACAACAACAATCAGGACGACAGCGGCAGAGGTGGCGCTGGGAACTCGTGCGTGACGGCGTTCCAGTCCTACTCGCAGTTTCGCACCCTCTGGAAAGATCTCCAACGCGCTACAAAGCCGTCGTCGGGGATCACGACCCAATCGGCGCTCGCGAGCGATGGCAAAGCTGCGTTTGCGAGAAGGAACCGACAAACGAGGCAAAGGCTGCGAAGCAATCCATCGAGCCACATGGATGGGTACCCTTCGGCAGGCGTAGCGGCGGCAACAGCAGCAGCAGCTACCGCTGCTTCACTTCAACCAGCGACAGGATCTCAAGCACCAGCTGCACTCAGCTCAGGTGCATGCCCATGCAGCAACTCGTGTTGTCCGTTCACTCGTCTGCACTGGCTGCTCAAGTGCAACCCGTTCCCGCCAAAGATGGTGCTCAAGCGCAATTCCCCAGCCATCTTGGAAGCGCGACGCCTTGCGCTCGAGCAGTTTGTGGTCAGCGTGCGCGACTTCTTTACGGGGTTCCCGCGAAGCTTCCTGCACTCGGTGGACTCAAACGAGCATTGTCGGGTGCTCAACCTCTTCGCGACGTTCATTGGCTTCAGCGAAGAGCTCCGCTCCATGGCGATCAACCGCTCCCCGTTGCTGGTCGCAGCATGGAAAGCAGACATGCTCTCGAACCGAGATCACCGGACGCCAACAACCTCTTCTTCTTCGTACCCGGACAACAACAACGCTAGTGTCGACCAATCGATGGTATCAGGAGCCTCAGTCTCCTGTGTAGAGCACGACGATGATGGGGATAGTATGGATGATGGCTACGAAGGAGAAGAAGACGATGCGGGACATTTACCCGAGTACCAGATCCCCACGGTGTACATTCCGAGCCTCCGCACATTGCCAGAAGGTGCAGCGACCCAGGAAGTCTACACTTACAGCGATCTTGCGATCCGTGGACGAGGCGACGACGTCGAAGACGACGACGATGCGACTGATGCAGAGGACGACGATGGCTCAGTCTCCAGAGAGTATCGAGGAAGCTCCGTGTACATCCTGGGCATCCACGAACCCCGACGCACGCACCCGTCGCTGCCAAAGCTGCAAATCCGGTCGGCGAAAGTCAAGACGATTGGTTCGTTTCTCGTGGACTTCCGAGACCATTTGCTCGGCCAATTTGGCGACATCTTGAACGAGCCGACCCCGATCGCAGAGTGTGACGATGCGCGGCAGTGGGAGTTCGGGCTGCACTTGGCGTGCCAAATTGGCCAGCTGTACGCCGTGCAGTCCATCTTGGCAAGAGGGACTGACCCGAACGCAGTTACGAGCGATGGGTCGACGGCGTTGCATGCTGCGTGTCGGTTGGGTCACAACAAGGTTGCGACCTGTCTGCTTGACAATGGCGCCGACGTGAACGCGGTGGACAAACTGGGCATGACGCCTCTGTTGCTCTCGATCAACCATGGTGCGATCGCCTTGGTGCGGCTGCTGCTGGACGCTGGCGCCGATGTGAACTTGAGCAATGCGCGAAAAGTGTCGGCAGCGCACGTTGCGGTCGCGTGCCAGTCGTTGCCCATCTTGAAGCTTCTGCTGGAGTACGATGCATTTGTGAACACGGCCAACGCGATCAACAGCAAGACCCCATTGCACATCGCCGCGGAGACGGGCAACTATCACATGTGCGAGCTGCTGCTCAACAATGGCGCAAACGTGCACCAGCGCAACGATCGCGGCTGTGACGCGTACGCGCTCGCGCTCGCGCAGGGCCATGTAAACATCGCCGAGCTGTGTCGCGCGTTCCAAAGCCACTCCCAGCGACTTGCGAGTCATCGCGAGCGCCAGCAGCTCCATCAGCAGCAGCAACAACAACAGCAACAGAATCGCGAGATCACCCCCCTGCGCCAGTCAATTTTGAGGACGACGATGGCGATGGCGGCGTCGACGACCGACGTCTGCAACGCGCATCAAGCGGTCAAGATCGTGGCTCAAGATGGTCAGTCGTATGCGATTCTGTGAGTCGAGACGCCAACAGCCACAACACGTTCTCTTGCGAGTCTTGGTGCCACCGTCAAGAACACACAGGAACAACCACGTCCATTATATTATGCAGAGCTGTATCAAAGAAGCACGGTGTTGCAGTACGTAGTTAGTACAGTTGTCGTGAGAGTGTGGTCGCCATACAAAAACACAAACGCGATCACTTGGAAGCCGCAAAAGCGTCCACTGCATGCTGCCTCAAGCAAAAGGAGGATACCAACCAACAACCGTAGTGAGCAAGAACCCATGTTGCATTTCCTAGGGAGCATACTAAAAAGATGTCACATTCGGGAACCTGGAAGACCGTTATTGGGTTATTCTTTCCTTCGAACGCGCTCTGTCTGGTACGTTACGCTTTTCATTTCGTAGGACACTCGAGGTCGCCCAGAATCCCCAGCTTGCTTCATCCATCGAGGGAGTCTCGGGAGGTGCAGCATTTGGCGCCTTCAGGTCCAAAAAGACGAATCAACATGCCGGATGGACACAAGCGAAGTGGCGGGATCCCAGGAGCTACTCCTATGGGCTCGAATGGCAGCGCCACTACTACCAACAGCAATGCCGCGTCCAGCACCAACGCCGAGTGCTGGGACTCGATCTCGTACTTGGAGAGCGCATTCCACCACGGCTTCATGCGCAGTCGCTTGAAAATCGGCGACTTTGTCTACCATGAGAACACGCGCCTCACGCGGGAGCTCGACGAATTCTGCGATGTGGACGCCATGCACCACCCAAAGGGACCGATCATCTTTCTAGGAGAAAGCGGTGTGGGGAAAAGCACGTTTCTCGCGAATTGGCTTGTGCGGCGCAAGAAGATGTTTCAAAACTGGCAATCGTCGTACCCAGAGTTCATTTTCTACCACGTCGTCGGGTGTTCCCGGCAGTCATGCTACGTGTCGAACCTGTTGGAACGCATCCTACGGGAGATCAAAGAGTACTTTGAGCTCAACAAGGAAATCCCTGACGTCGAAGAGCGCCTCGGGTGGCAGCTCCCGCGTTTCTTGGAAGCCGCGTCGAAGAAAGGTCGCGTGATCTTGATCATCGATGGTCTGCAGCGGTTGCGCACGACCGACGGCGAGAGTATTTTGAAATGGGTGCCGCTCGCGTTTCCCCCGAATGTGCGCATCATCTTCTCCGGCACGATCAACCACCCGACGACGAAATTCCCAATGACAGCGACAGCGAATGCAAGCAGCAAGCGGACCAGCGAAAGTGTGGCCATGAGCAGCGACCACCACGAGAAAGCCAATTTGAACGCACAGATGATTGAGCGCATCAAAGTACGTTCCCACTGCTGCGCTTGTCCGTCCTTCCTCTCTGTTCCTTTTCCATAGTCCACGTAGCCTCACTTGTCTGCTCCTCGTTCCTGCAGCTTGAAGCGAACCGCCGCAATTGGGCTTCGGTGCATGTGTCGGCACTCACGGAAGACGATCGACGCTGCATTGTGAAGAAATTCCTGCACAAGCACCACCCGACTCGCAGCGTGTCAACCATCGCCCACATCACGGATCTCGCAGCGCTCGCCAGGCAGAGCAAGAAAATGTTTGGTCTGCAGCTGTTCGAGATCCAGCAAAAGGCGATCGTCACGGTGCCCATGAGTGCGAGTCCGCTCTTCCTCGAGCAGTTTCTTGGAGCCATCGCCTGGGCCACCGACGAAGGGTTCAATATCCACGTGCTGTTTGAAAACTGGCTCGGCGCCGAGAGTATCGGGCAGCTCATGGAAGCCATCCTGCGCAGCATGGAGACCGGGTTCGTGCCCGACCAGCAAGGCACTGAGGACGCAAACCAGTTCCTCGCTGAGAACAATAACAGTAGAGCGCACTCCGAGGGACTGCACGCTCCGATCCGCCGGAAAGCCTCGGACACGGTCACGTCGGTCACCGACAAGCAGCAGCTGCTCTCAGAGTTGAAATATGGTGGCGGCGCATTTACTCAGCCTAGTGGAGCAGCAGGAGCGACAGGAACAGAGAGCCAAAGCAGTGCCACCGCAACACTATCGAAAGAGTACAGCTACCACGATTCGCGCATCCCGAGCATCCCGGCACTTTCGACCGAGAAAACGATCTCGTCGTCGGTGATCGAGTTGCGGTACGACGACATGCAGCACCGCCGCTCGTCGATGCCGTCGACGACGACGACCACGGATGAAAGCAGCTCGGTCGACGGACAGCCCGCACATATGACGCGCATGGGCAGTGCCCACGAAGTGAAGGAGGTGTTTGTACCCACGCGTCACAGTGAAACGGGATCTGCCGCGGGGGCACGCAGCACCAACAGCCAGGAAGATCTTGGGTCCCTGCTGACTTTTGGGCTTGGTCAGACTCATGCGATCGCGATGCAATCCTCCTTGACCGCTCAGCGAGGAGGATCGGCAGCGGCAACAGGAGGAGGAGGAGGCGGTCTTCGCTCGCAGCACATGAATAATGCCGGGCATCCTGGCATCGCACCAACGCACCTCTCTCAGAGTGTTCGCGTCCACAGCACTGCGTCAAACGCGGCGCATGAAGGTTGTGGGTTGCCCGCCTACCTCACGGGAGGACGCTATGTCTCCCCCCTCGCGGAGCTCCTCGGTCGCGCGCTTTGTCTGCTCTATGTCTGTCGCCATGGCATGCTCACGAATGAGTTGCGGTTCATCCTCAATGCAATCGTGACCGAAGACCGGGATTCGGCAACAGAGAAAACCCAGCTGCACCGCAAAGCCTCGTTCGGTAGCGTGAAAAACCTGGAGAATCAGCGACTCACGGGATTCTCCGAGGACCAATGGAAGGCGCTGCTGCGTGCCATGAAGCCGTTGGGGGTGCTCTTCGTTCAGGATGTGATGGTACTGCCCATGTGCAAAGAGATTCTGCGCGAGGTCGTGTGGTGGCGCTACATCGGCAGTGAGCGTGTCGAGCAGCAGTACCACCAATGGATGATCCGGTTTTTCCGCATCCACCCGACCACGTTTCGCAGAGTCGAAGAGCTCCCGTGGCACTTGAAACGCTGCTACCAATGGGAATCCTTGCGCAATGTGCTCGTGAACTTGCCCATGTTCCAGCTGTTGTACACCGCAAACTACAAGACCGAGCTCTTTGGGTACTGGAAAACACTCACCGATGGTCCCTTGCTGGTCTACAACGCGTCGTCGTCCGAGTCCGAGACCGCATCGAATGATCCGCCAGTGTATGCGCTGCCGTTCGACATCGTCAAGGAGTATGGCAAAAGCGTCGATGAGTGGTACAAGAGTGCACGCCCACCGACCAAACTCTTCACGCCGATCTTGCAGCTCGTGACGAAATTCATGTACGAATTCTCGTTGTACTACCAAGGGTACTTGCCTGCGTTCAACTGCGCGCCTTTCGATCTGAAGAAACTTTTCAGCGATGGCTTCACGTTCATTGAAGACCTGCCGCATGTGCAGTCGTCGAGCACGTCGGCGATGGCGACGACCACCACATCGGGCAGCTCGTCCATGGCGGCATCATCTGCCGCAGCGACGGCGACATCGACACTCATCGCGGCGCTGGAATCGTTCGCGACGCTGGGCAACAACAGCTCCAACAGCGGAAGTAGCTCTCTTGCCGCCAGCAACGGTGCAAGTAGCTCGTCGTCTTCCCAAGAGAAAGACGGCATGGGCAACTGGTTCTTCTTCTACCAGCGATGGATCTGGATCCAATTCCCATGGCTCGCACTGGGGAAAGAGATTCTCATCCGTGAACCCTTTGTGAGTGGCAACAACGGGACTGGTCCAGGAAGCAGCAGCGGCAATCAGCAAGCAACTGGGACGCTCGGTGTGAGTGCGTTGCTGTCGGGGGGCTCGAACAGCCACGAGGCATCATCATCGCATCCGTCCTCTCTGGACGCCAATGACGCGGGAGACGAAGAACAGCGTCGCGAAGCGGGAGGCGACCCACGCAATGGCTTGAGCGGGAACGCTGCCTCGCTTGCGCCACTGCATTCGACTGCGACGCGATCGGCGATTCACTTTGATGCGCGCTTCTGGGATGTGAAGAAAAGCATGTTTGACTCGAATGCATCATCGACGTCGTTGGATCTTCCGAGAAAGAAAGGGTTCATGAGCCCTTCAAAGATCAATTCGCTTCAAAACTCGAGCGTGCTTTCCCATTCGCCCTCGGCGAAAACCCAGGACATCATCTCGCCCGAGAACTTGTTTCGCAAGAAATCGACCTACGCCGCCGTGAAGAATGTGTTGGCTTCGTCGATCCGCAAGTTGCCCACGGCCGTTGCGAATGCATCTTTACCCTTGGCGACCGTGCCCGAGCATCTCCGCGCAAGCGGAACGCCGAGCACGACTTTTCTCACGGACGTTCCATGCGGTTCGCCAGCAACGACGATGCCTGGGGATCTTGGCGCTGGAGGTGAGCCTCAACTCGATTTGTCGGTGCTTTCAACGTCTTCGAAAGCGAGTCCTGCCACCAAAGACCTCGTGCTGGAGCATCTGAATGTGAGCGACACCTCGTCCTCGCTCTCTACGGCATTTGGGCTACCAGCACATTTCCAGGACTACCCGCAATCGGAGTGGGATCTCAAGAAATCGTACAACTACCAGGTCGTGCTCAAATTGCAGACGCTGTACGACAACATGAAGATGGAGGTGCACAAGAAGCAATCGCACTTGCAGACGATCAAGAAGAAGATCAAGGAGACCAAGAAGCGCTACGAACTCACGATGCGTGATTGCGAAATGGCCAAGCGCGCGATCGACGAGATGAGCTCCAGGATGGACAAAATCGAGCAGATGATGGTCAACATCGACAAGCAGGAGAAAAACCACCGTAAGCTCATCCGCGGCTGTGAGGTTTTCTCGGCATGCGATCCGTCGCATTTCGAGACCATGAAGAAAGAGCTCAAGTTGCTGCAGATGAAGCTCAAGGACCTCATCGAGGAGAAGAAAGTGCTTCACGTCAAGAAGACCCGTTTGCAGACCATGGAGCTGCCTGTGCTGCGCAAAGCCATCGAGAAGAACAAGAAGCTTCTGCACGCGGTCGTCGAGAAACTGGAGAAAGCGCGCGAGAAAATGGTGCACGAGCAAGCGTCCACCGACAAACTCTACCAGCGGCGCCTGGAGATGATCGACAGTGTGCACAGCGCGAATGCCAAAGGCACAGGCGAGTGCTTCGAGGAAGACGAGAGTTCTTCCGCACAACTCGCAGCGAGCGCGACCACAAGCTCGCTGGCGGCCAAGGTCGCACTGCAGCAATGCGAATCCATGTGCGAGAAAATCCAAAAAGCGACCGGTTTCTCAAAGCTCGAATTGATTCTGCAAAAGTTTGTGAGTCGCGACGAGCTCAACAGGAGCTTCGAAGAGCAGGCAATCGTCTACGAAGCGCGATTGAAGCAGATCAAACTGCATCAAGCGGAGCTCGAGCAGCAGCTGCATTCCTTGATGGTGACGAACGCCGTTGCAACTACGGATGATCCGCGGGTGCTGGAGGAAAAACTGCGCATCGCGGAGGTTGAACTGGCTCGAACCGAACGCACACAGAACAGCTTGTTGACGACTTCGAAAGAAGTGATCGCTGGCGCATCGCGTATCGTGAAGCTCATTGGAATCACGTCGTGCCACAATCCGTACGGAAATGCGATCCCAGCTGCGCGGTTGTGGCCCCCACCGCTGGGTTTCGAAGGAGAGAGCAGTCTATCCTCAGAATTCGAGACGCTCGATCCACATGACATTGCGAACCTGCTGC
Source organism: Globisporangium heterothallicum (assembly GCA_023334155.1). NCBI lineage: Eukaryota > Oomycota > Peronosporomycetes > Pythiales > Pythiaceae > Globisporangium > Globisporangium heterothallicum. The sequence continues at coordinate 121,270 of JAASGH010000018.1, read as the reverse complement.
AAATCTGCCAAGATCGTGCAGGGTTGATGATCGATGCAGTAAGTATGTGTTTGGCCTGCGTTGTAGCGTGAGCATTGGAGTGACTTGGTTTTGTGCTGGGAATCGACTCTAGATTGAAGGCGGACGGGGGGATCCAGATGCCAACTACTCCGTGGTACGCGGAATATCCTATTTGCTCTTGTTCTCTTCTGGGCTCTCGGAACTCACAAATGGTCGTGTGCTTGGTTGCGTCTCTTTCATCGACAGCTCCCCGATGCACCAGCGAACCTCCGTCAAGGCAAATCTCTCCGTGGGGACGACAAGCTGCTCCCGAGAAACAGCAGACCCCGCAAGCAGCATCACAGCATCAATGAAACCGCGGGCTCCGAGAAACGAGATCGAGGCTTTGATCGAGGCTCGGTCCCTTCAATTTCATTTCCGATCCCCTCTTTGTCGCTCTCGTCAGCGAGTGCTTCAGGCGGCAACAACAATGGAGCAGAGCAGCCAGCGACCCCAGAGTGCATCGACGACGGCGAGAGTGCTGACGATCCAGTCACACGCGAGTCGATCAAGGCGTCCAGTCGAAGCAAGGTGGTGCAAAAGAAAGCACGCGGCAGTGGACATCGAGGTCCCGGCGGCCACCAAGCGTCCACCTCTGCTGTCAGCACTGCGCTCGTGAACGGAGGAGCTCCAGGTGTGTTGTTGTTCCCCTTGCGTTCAAATCTGCTCGACCTGACTCATTATTCGCAGACTGACACATCTGATTCTCCGATCTGACTCTGTCAATTGATTGTCTTCTCCTCTATTTTTACTATTCCCTTAAAGCAGTACAATAGAATGCATGTGGTCCACGCGATGCACAAATGTTTGCTTCGACTTGAAAAGTACCATTCGAATGGATCCCGTTACTTCAGCGAATGGTACTTTTGCGATCCTTTTCCAAAGTACAAAAAGGGGGAGAACGACCGAAAGCAAGACAAAGAAGAACGCGGAGTTACAGCAGCGGATTGCTCGAGCAAGAGGAGAATGGCGGAGATCCAAGTGAAGCTGTCAGCTGCGCCCGTGGGTGCGTCGGACGTGAAGCTCCCCGAAGAGGTCGTGACCCACCCACTGGTGCTGCTGAGCATCGTTGACCACTACAACCGCGTCGCGAAGGACACGAGCAAGCGCGTCGTCGGTGTGCTCCTCGGGTCGACGTTCCAGGGCAAATGCGATATCACCAACTCGTTCGCCGTGCCGTTTGATGAAGATCTGCGCAACCCGGGTATCTGGTACTTGGACCACGACTTTTTGGAGAACATGTACCACATGTTCAAGAAGATCAACGGTGCGTTTTATGGCGTTTATGCTGGGAGACTAGCGCGGGGAAGCGAGAGCAGAGCAGTGTGATTGACGCATTGTCTGTGTTTGTGCGTGTCAATATGTAGCCAAGGAGCGTATTGTGGGGTTTTACAGTACGGGTCCAAAGATCCGCAAGCCGGATCTCGAGATCGATGAGCTTTTCCGTCGCTATTGCCCCAACCCCGTGCTCGTGATCTGCGATGTGCGGCCAAACGTCGAAGGACTCCCAACGACTGCGTATGGCTCCATTGAAGAAGTCGAAGAGGTACGTGCGTTGGTCGTCCTCGTGACTCCTGTGACCGTACTGCATATCGCTGCATATCTGCAGAGCACTTATTGCATTTGTGATGATGCTACGAACAGGATGGCAAGGCGATCAAGCGCATTTTCAAGCACATCAAGTCGACGATCGGCGCGTACGAAGCCGAAGAGGTCGGCGTGGAGCACTTGCTTCGCGATATCAACGACCCTTCAGTGAGCTCGCTTGCGGGTCACGTGAAGCATAAGATGACAGCGCTTGCCGGGTTGAAAGAGCGCTTGGAAGAGATGAAAACGTATTTGGAGAACGTCGTCGCGGGCAGACTGCCGGCCAACCACCAGATCATCTACAACATGCAAACGATCTTCAACTTACTTCCGAATCTGAACGTTGACTCGCTTGTGCGCTCGATGTTTGTGAAGACCAATGACATGCACTTTGTACGTGTGAACACCTGCCATTCGTGGTCGTGAGCGAGCGCGCGTTTACCCGCTGGACTTATCGTTTCTTTTTGTTTGTTTCAAATGGTGTGGTTTTCGCATTGCTTCTAGGTGATCTATTTATCTTCGCTGATTCGATGCACGATCGCATTGCACAACCTCGTGAATAACAAGATCAAGTACAAGGAGCTCGAAGAACTCGGGTTTGCGGACAAGAAAGAGGAGAAGAAAGACGCTGTCGTCGCCTCTGCAACGACCGCGACCGACAACAAGAGCAAAGACAAGAAGGATGGCAAAGCACCTTAGTCGTATCAGGTGAAGCATCGATGGACTTTGGGAAGCAGACTGAAGTGAGAGTGCTCCGACGAAACGGAAGACCCTGACGCAGCAAGGGAATGCGTGAGAGGTACCCGCAATGGACGGAGCAGCTACAACGTAGAGCAAAGCAAAGCAAATCAAACAAACAAAAGTTGAATGTTTTTGTTGCACTTTGTGGTTATTGCTGCTTTGCATCCTTCATTGCGCGTGATGTTTTTTGTGTGTGAAAATGGTCTCTCTTTTGCACGCTTGTCGACTCTAATTGTTGCTTTTGCTGCGAGTTTATTTATTTATTTGTTGCTTTTCGAATGCGGATCGGATGCGCTTCGGTGTTGAAAACGTACTCGTTCAATGGGATCACATCGTCGGGGGATTGCAGCAGATAATGGTACTTGAGCGTCTCGGCTAAAAAGAAACTCTCCATCTTGTTGTCTTTCCTCGCAGGGAGCTCGGTGACGTCCTTGACCGCGCCGTAGCCGTACTTGAGCTTCGCGTGGCGCTCGATCGACTGGAAAATCTCCCATCCGTATTCGCGGTATTTCACGTCCTTGGTGATGCGGTACAGGTAAAAAAGACTCTCGACGGCTTCGGGTCGTAATCGGTACTTGGCATCGCGGACCGACATGTGCGGAAAGCTCACGATGTCGGGGGAAAGTCCCGTCGGCTGCCGACGATACATCTGGTAGCAGGTCTCCATGAGTTTCTTTGCAATATCCAAGTGCTTTTCGTTTTTTGCAACATCTTGGGTTTCAAATTGCGTGCCCAGTGCGAGCATGCCCGGGACAAAGCACAGCAAATGGTCCATGCGATGCAGACCCGACATACTCGGGAGTCGCAGTTCCTGAAGGAAATAGAGATCGTCTTCTTTCGAGTACACGAGCAAGTGCTTCTCCAGCCCATCGACGGCATCGTCGTAGAGTTTGCGCAAGTACGCGTCTTCGTCGCGCTGTCCGCTGTAGATGTACACTTTGAGCAAATACTCGTAGAAGGAATCTCCCAATGCGCCAAACGTGACACTGGATTTCGTATGGAATCTGCCCTTCGTCGCATCAAAGTGGACGGGGAAGAGACCGGTTTGCTGGTACGATCCCTCCTGCTTGAGGATCTCGTAGAACGCATCACCCTGCGTCATGTTGAGCAAAAGAGACCGCGAAAGGAGAGAGTTAGTGGACAGAGCTACGCCATGAATGCAAACAAAACGTCCGTCATCCCATTACCATTTTCGCGTACTTTGGGTCATTCGTGATGTCGGAAAGGTACCGAGTCTCTAATTGCAGCGTCCCAATATCCGCGATGTGAGCTCTAACGTCCCCCACGAAGCATGCAAACGTTAACATTAGAGACTGGAGCGCGATTGATAGACAAGAAACCAAGAATCCCGCAATGGACTTACTTGTACCCGGACCACGACGCAAACGACCGCTCTTTCGTGTGCGGGTTGAACAGTGTATAGAACACGCCTTCTTTCTCACTGAACGCCGGCGTCAGCAAATCCATGAGCTCTTTCGCCTTGTCTTTGAACACGCTGTCGCCCGAGAGGTCAAACGCACTCAAGAGCCCACCAACTTCCCGGATGATCGTCTCGAAGACCGAGATCTTCTTGTGGTCTTTTCCCAAGTGGTCAAAGCTAAGGCTATTCGCGACGTAGTCACGAGCGCGGGCAAACTCTTCCTTGAGTCCCATGATCCATAGTGTGTCCATCCCATCGACAAGCGAGCACGCGATCCCACCCCAAACGTTCTCGAGTCGCAAACCGTACTTTGGATCCACTTCATCAGCGCCAAACGCGATCTCCTCGTAGTTTTTCCACGCAAACTTCATCGCATCCTTCACCGCTTGCTGGCGCTTTCCCTGGTCTTCGGGGGACGCCGCCACAGCAGGCGGCGCTGGGGTCTGTGGCGCAGATGTCTTGGCGATCTCGGGGAGTCGTTGCTGCTGTCCCTTTGGCGCGATCGAAGGAAGATCCAGTGCGTCAAAGCCAAACGAGGGTTTCTCGCGCTCCTGCTGCGGCACGCTGCGTAGATGCTTGTCGTCCTTGAGCTTCTCCGTCGGGTTGTTTTCCTGCATGATCGCCGTGGGGCTCTGCTTGCTGCGCTCGACTGCCGCATCTAATGTGCCGAAATTCGACGTGAAGATCGTGTACTGCATCCAGAAGAACACGCACAGCACGGCGCAGAGCAGCCCCAAGATGATCCGCCGAGTTGGCGCCGACACGGCGCGCTTGCTCCCGAGCTTCGGATTCGCACTCCCCGGGACAAACGACGGCAGCAGCATGACGTCACTCGTGTATGTCGCTGCTGCTGACCTGTTCGCCTTGCCAATGCGGAAATGGTCGACAATTGCGCGCTCGCTTCCAGGTGCTTCTTATTATACCGTAGAGGAGAAGAAATAGGTGAAACTGGTGATGCACATCCCGAAACTGATCACTAAATCACCAGAATCTGCATAAAGTCGACGCTACTTACGATATTTGCTTAGAAAACAGTGGTGACTAAGTTGCGGTGATGCGACATTGTGGCGACCGGTGTTTGTTCGTAAAGTCGACCATGTCAGGTTTGTTGTGGGTTGGACTACCGGGAAGCCCCAAACAACCACTGCATTTTCAAGGATCAAGATGCGATCATCTCGAAAGGGATCGCTTGCACCATTCCGAACAAAAGCATGCACCGATGCAAGCATCGAAAGACGTGAACGAATGGAAGGAATAAATACTACAAACGTGTACTTTTTATGTGCACGATCGGCACCTGCTGCTGCTGCTGAGGACACAGCACGCTTTCGCATTTCGAGGTGCAGCAAAGCGTCAAAACCGGTTGTCTAATGTGTCACGTCATTGGTGCTCTTCCATTCGAGCACCGTTGATGTGTGATTCTGCAATAAAATACAAGCTGCCAACGTCGTTCGCTGCAGACGCAGTCACGCGGTGGCTGGCAGCGGGGTTTACGCGCACTGGCGAGCCGTGAGTCGCTGCGAGTGCAATCGCACCATCTCGCCGGCTTTGCTGCACTGTCGTGCGCGTGTTAAATAGCTCATGTCGTCTTTGGCGGAGGAGCTCGTGCTGTTGTCGCTTCCATTGCCGACGCGGCGGTTGACCTGCGAGAACCGCTGCAGCAATTCGCAGATCGTCGCATGGCCATTCGCCGAGGCGATCATCATCGCGTCGCTGTCGTTCTTCGTGCGCTGTTCGACATCGGCTTGGTGGTGCAGGAGAAACTCGGAGATTTCCACTGATCCCAGTTTCGCCGCGAAGTGCAGCGGCGTGATGCCGCTCACGGTCATGACGTTCACGTCGGCGCCATTCTCGACGAGCAGTTGCACGATCTCGACATTCTGAGACACGATCGCGGCATGCAGCGGGTACGTGCCGCGCGAGCTGCACGCTGCGATGCTCGCACCAGCATGGAGAAGTCGCTTCGCGACATCGACGCATCCATTGCGACAGGCGGCGATCAACGGCGTGACACCAGCGTCGTTGGCTTGGTTCACATTGGCGCCTTCTTCGAGCAGCAGCTCGACGATATCCGTGTGACCCATGCGAGCGGCGATGTGCAGACACGTGGAGCCATCGGCCATGCACGTGTCCGCGTCCGCATAGTTAAATAAAATGAGTTGCACCGCGTAGGTGTGGCCAATGCGGCACGCGACGTACAAGCAGATCTCCCAGCGGCGCGCTGGAGTGAGGTCTGGGGACGAAAGCTCCGCGATGTCATGCGCGTACTGGCTCAACACGTGGTCGCAGAACTCTTCCATGAACGAGTACATCGTCTCCACTTTCACGGTCTTAACTTGAAGCACTGGGAGCGACGCACGCAGATCGATGTCTTTCTGCATGTTTGCGCTTGATAACGTGGCTCTACTGTCGCGGCAGGAGCTGACTTCGCTTCCTGCGCTCTCTTCGTCTTCGATCATCATTTTCTCGGCGCACTGCTGCTTCCACCCTTGCAGCGCCAATGGCTGACGGGAAACACCCGTCGTCGTGGGGAAATGCACATCTGCTTGCACAAACTTGGCGAATGTCTGCAGTGCCGTGCATTTCGCGTCCACGAGCTTGTCGTGGAGCACGGATTCTGGGAAACTCGCAAAGTAAGCTTGCACTTCACGGATAAAGTTTTCCAGCGAGGCGCGTCGGGTGTTCAGCATCGCCTTGCTCTGCTTGACGTACTTTGGGCAGCGCACGTGACGCGATGGGAACGGAAACACCCGCATCACTTGGCGAATGCCCTGGAATCGGCACTGATTGCCATCGCAGCGACAGCAGCGATTCTCGTCGGCCAGGACCATGGACAATCGGGATCGAAAGCGGTCAAGCGCATTGCGCTGCAGGGACGGGCTCGGCTGGTCTGCGAGCGCTTTCCATAGCTGTCGGAATTGCGAATACGAGCGGTACGTCACGCGGTGTTCGACGCTCGCGGAACTCGACTGGAACGAACTGCGCATAGACGATAACGATGCGCGCGAAGATCCGGCGCCTTGGCTCTTGGTCAACTCGATGGCAAAGAAGATCTTGCCGCCCGTGTTGTGGTACGACGGCACGCGCACAGAGCACTCCTTCACCCAGCAGCAGCTCATCTTGTTCTTCTCGACTGGTGTGCACTACTAAAAGTGGGAATGTCTCTCGTTAACGCTGTGCGGATTGCGGAAACCAGGGTCGTCTTGCTCTTCGCTCGTCTCGACACGAATAGAATAGTTGAGTACTGCGCCTAATTTTGATTCGAGCGCAGTGAAGAGAGAGAGAGATCTATTCAGGAATAGATAGATAGGGAGGGAGGATAATATTAATACGTGCGACGGCCGGATTCGAGGCGTCGCAAGCGTGAGGCGTTCTGATTGCTTCTCGAAAGATTGCGATGTGGAGCGAGTGACAGATTCGTAAAGGCGGCAACGGCGCGGTGTGTGGCCAGCGCACACGCAGCGGCACTTTTTGGACCTGGTCATAGAGATGCAGTCGGTTTGTCGGTCTCCGTGAAGATGCTGCATCCGATTAGCTAACCGACTGCCCTTTTTATTTACTTATTTTTTTGAGGTTTGTTACAAAGAGAGAGAGAGAGTTGCACTCTCGAGATTGCAATAGTGGATCCACCTGCCCTACCCCGTTACTTTTTGTCCACCCTCGAGTTGAACCTCAGAAGCAACTTTGCGGTGGGAAGCGATCACTCCTACCCCTACGCTTAATATGAATGAAAGAAAGTGAGAGAGTGGGAAACACAAAATTGGACCGAATACATACACCATCAAAGCGAGCGAGCGGATCCGCTCCATTTGTCATCATGCGCACAAAATGGGCAGACTCGAAACGAATCTCTTCCTGCGTCAAAAAATCTAGGATAAGGTACGGCTCACATGCGCGTGCGCGTGCATTGTGGCCGATGGACTGGATGTATTGGTCAATGCTGCAGATGCGTGCAATCATGGGATATCAGTCGCGCGTCCGTGTTTGCTGTTTACCAGTCCATGCGTGTCCACACTGCGCGTGTTGGAGAAGCTCATGAGCGAACAAAAACGTAATAAATGCAGCTGATCCACTCGGTGTGGATGGATGAGCGAGGAACCCGGCTGCTACGGATCCAGCAGGCAGGTCTGACGATGTGAAGGATCCCACGTGCAGAGAGAGTGTGTTTCTCGCTTGATCCGCACTCCATTTTGGTGACTCTTGTGTGCATTCTCTTCTGTCGATTCAACCATTTTTCAACTCCGTAGGATCCACCTCTCTCGCTTGGCATGCTCTTTGTGGAGCCATTGGCTGTCTGCACTTGTTGACGCTGTGTGTGCCGTGTGCACTGCACGCACGGAGCCCCCGCACATACGCTGGGACCGCATTACCCACCAGCGGAAATTACGTACCCGTTACTATCGACCAGTGCAAACTTTTTCTTGGGTCGTGTCCCTGAAACCTCTCTTTCACCGCAGCATCATCAAGGGCTCCGCGAGAAGATCGGTTCGGTGGACAGCACTGAGCTCTTCGATCGCGAATCGCTCTTGCAGGAGCTGCAGCGGTCGAAATTCTTTTTCGACGATTTCTTGCTCGTGGTCTGTCCACGGGTGGTCGCAATTGCAGATCCATGGACTGTCGAACCCGGAGCAAGCGCATTTCGGTTTCTTGCAGCGGAACGGTTTGCCGCTTGGGTCGTGGTCGATGTGCTTGTGCTTGCAGCGGCAGCGCAAGATCCACGCGCCTTCTGCGACCACGTAGAAAAACGATGTGCATGCACATTTCGCTGATGTGCACGCAAACGCGTGGAAATCGGCTTTGTGTTTCACACGAGGATCTGTGGGAGTGGACGGATGCTCTTTGTAGCGATGACCGCTGGAGTTGTCATTGCGTAGGAGCAAAGCAGAGCGGTGAGACCCAATCGGTGCGAGAAAGGAGACAGAAGAAAACGTACCAAAGACATCGACTTTCTTCTCGGATAGGGATGCATTCGCGCTTGCACGTTCGACAGGTCCACTTCACAACCAGTTTCTTGAGATTCTTCATTGCTTCGCGCGGACGCGCAGTCTCTGCAACGGTCGAGCTGGCGCTTTTTATCTCCATGCGTGTGGTAGTGTTTGCGGTTGCTGTGGTTCTCGGAGTCGCGTCGTCGCCTTCGCCACCATCTCTGTTGCGTTTGCTGATGGAAGCACCTTCAAAGACGACCGTCATCCGCTTTAGTTGCGCTATTGTCATTTCTTCGTTTTTCTCTCTCTGATCGTGGCTTTGCTTGAGGGAATTGAGCTCGTGTCGTCGCTCTCTCAATTTCATTGGGTCTGCGTGAGCGAGTGAGGACTCCGCTTTCGATTCGTGGATGCTCGTATCCCCTGGCGCATCCGCAGGTCTTGCTTGGGGTTCAATCGCATGACGCAGTCCTGTGCCATCATCACCTCCAAGCTTTTGCGATTCTGTGCGGTTTTGCGTTGCTCCAGACGGATCCTCGATCAGCGCAGCATCACAAGTGCGATGCTGAGTCTGCTTCCCTTTCTTCCCAAGCCTCATTTTCTTCTTGAGAAGACTGAGCGCTTCACTCCGCATCGCCACCATCTCGGCATTGCGGATGTCGTCACCTCTCTCCGAAGCTCCACTGCTCCAGTCGGTGCTGCTCTGCCAACTCATCGTCGCTGCAGTTGCATCAATGGGTGCCAAGAAGGAGATCCTCGCTCGGCGTCTCTTCAATCTCCAGTTGTCCCAGAAATACTCCTTCTCAACTTGGAGTAACAACTCGCTCCGTCGGATCAACCAAAGTGGCGCGGTGAGAAAGATGGCTGCTTTTGATGCGTGGAGGGCAGTACTCCATCTGCTGCTGCTTGTTCTTGGCGGCTTTTTCTCTCAACGTGTTGATGCTCTCACGTGCAACCCGGGAGCATACTTTGACGGAGTGAAGTGTTCGCTGTGCCCCGGTGGCACCTATGGCGAGCGACCGGGTCTCGCTTCTCCTCAATGCTCTGGAGCATGTGCAGGAGGGTACTTCTGCCCAGAAGGATCAACGTCGCCGATGCAGAACATCTGTGGTCGCTCGATCTACTATTGCCCTCCTGGGAGTGCGATGCGCAAGCTTGTGACCGCAGGGTACTATACTGTCATGTATCCGATTGACGCGAACCAGAAAGGGACAACAAATGCAGCAGCTACCCAAAAAATGTGCGAAACAGGTCACTTCTGCGAATCGGGCATCCGATACGCGTGTGTCGAAGGATCCTACGGCGAGCGGTTCGGACTGACTGCGTCCGACTGCAGCGGACAGTGTCCGAAAGGATTTTACTGTCCATCGGCTACTTCCCACCCGATTCCTTGTCCTCCTGGTACATTTGGCAGCGAAAGAGGTCTCCAGGACGCTCGTTGCAGCGGTGCATGTCCCCTAGGATTCTATTGGTAAGAGCGTAGCGCGCTTCATATTTGCCACAGCACATCAAATCACTCGCTTTGACATATGCCTCCCGGTTGCTCACGTGTAGCGAAAGTGGCACCACTGTTCCAAAACCTTGTCCCGCGGGTACAATCGGAAGATCGAGGGGGTTGACGACCAAAGCGTGCTCTTCGCAGTGTACTCGAGTCGGGAAATCGACGGTTTGCGTTCCATCGCCTTGTCCTCCTGGATACTTCTGTCCGCTCGCGTCAACGCAGCCAACTCCTTGCGGCAGTGTCGGCTACTTTTGTCCAGAAGGATCGATGATCTCAACAAGCGCATCCGTGGGCTACTACACGACATGGAACCCGAGCGCTGGTGTCGACATCGATGGAGCGTTGCTGGAGGTTGCGTATGTCGAAGGGAACTCACTGGCAGCAGTAAACCAAACCACCCGAACGGCTCAGAAGCTGTGTGAGAAAGGCGCGTATTGTGTCGGGGGCATCAAGCGCTTTTGCGCGTCCGGGGTGTATGGGGACGCTGAAGGATTGTCGACAGCGCAATGCTCTGCGCCATGTCCAGCCGGATATTTCTGGTGGGTTATTTTGCGTGTTCAGGGTATCTGCTTTCTTCTCAAGTGATTCACTATTGACGCACACAATCGTTCGCCGACAGTCCTGTAGGCACATCCGATTTCCTACTCCATCCATGCTCGGCAAAGGATGCTTTTTGTCGACAGGGTTCAGCTCAACCCACACCAGTCAGCAAGGGCTATTTCACCACGCTTTCGACGAAGAACCTGCGAATCGACCAAGTCATCTGTCCTCTGGGCAGCTACTGCGATGGCGGAGTCACATACCTGTGTCCTGTCGGAACATACGGAGGTGCCACCGGACTTTCATCGCCAACATGCTCGGGTCGGTGTCAAGATGGATACATTTGTCCACGAGGATCTACATCTGCAACCCAGTCGCCCTGTCCAGCTGGTTCATATTCTCAGAATGGCATCACTTGCTCTCCTTGTGCTCCTGGATACTGGTGCACATCAGGCTCCCCAAACCGTCAGCAGAATCGATGTGGTTCAGAGAGCAAGTATTGCCCTCTCGGGTCGTCGTCGGCGCTTTCCGTGCTGAGTGGATGCTACGCTGCAGGTCAGCAATCATCGACCCACACATCCCAAGCGTGCTGCACTCTTCGCAATGCAAAACACCTTCCACAATGTCCGACTCGAACGATAGGAGCCATGAGCGAACTGTAGCACGACTCGAAGAATCTACTACATCGCCATTACGTCAGGTTCAGAAACGTCAACGCCATGCACCGACACGAAAAGACGTGGTACTTTTTGTGTATTCCTTGATGTATAATGAGGTACAGGTGGAGGGAGCCGCCTAAAAGCTTTTGTACGTGCTAACCTGAGGTGTGATTCTCCAGGTAGTGTACTGCCATGGGTCCGAAAGTGGAGCAGGAACACAGCAACGAAGAGGATAAACGTGAGAAGGCGAATGGCAATAGAGTAGAGAGGTTTTGGCGAGACACGTACCTGTCGAAACTCTTCAATGAATGCCGCCGAGGGCGTATCAGCCGAGTTTGGAACCAGTCCCAAATCTGCTTCGTCGATCTCACCAATGTAAAACTGCTTCAAGTACCGGAACGACTGGCGACTTGAGTGGTAGATCTCAAACATGACTGTGCAGTCCACATTCACTGCTTGCTCGGGGATAATCACAGATCCGCCTGGGTGCTCGGGGAGCCACCGCGTCACGTCAAACACCATCCCGAGCATGACGAGCCACACTTCGCCACTATTGTTGCGTCGCACGACTTCTTCCCAGCGAATCGACTCTTTGCGCACACGCGTTTCGAACTCGCCGAGTCGTTTCCGGCACACCTCTTGCAACCCGATGCACCCGACCTTCGTCGCAGCAGTCAGCAGATCTTCCGCGTACGAAGGATCAAATTGGAACTCCGTGTCATCGTTTCGCGCTTCGTGCTCCAAGTACAGCAGCACTCGATCGAAGGTCAAGCAGTCGATGTCGACTTCAATCGTAGTGGAGGACTCTTTGTGCACGCCTTTCCCAGAGAGCACAGCGGACGACAGCTTGATGCATGGGAACAGCAATTTCTTCTTCACGGGGAACTCTTCTTCGTCGCTCGTCAGCACGGTGACGACATCTGTGCGCAAAGACGTCAGACTGCTGGTCGCCGTGGACGCAGACGCATTCAACAGCTCGAACGACGCATCGCCATCGACACTATCGGCAGATACAAACACTTGGGTTTCTTCGTCGACCACCCCGCGGAACGAATCGGGCATCGTGAACTCCGTCTCGGACTCGTCTTCCGCATCGATCTCGAGCACGCGCACAAAATACTCGCGTCCGTCTTTATACGTCAGCACAAGTCGCTCATTCTCCGTCAGGATTCGCTGCCACGTGTATTTCGCGAATGCGGTCGCGAATTCATTCGCGTCCGTCACGACTTTGACAGGATCTACCTCCATTTGCTCCTCATCATCATTTTCATCATCATCGTCATCATCATCGTCATCATCATCGCCAGTCCTGCGCACTGGCTTCAACGGACGAATCTCAATGGCAATCGCATTGATCGCAGGCACTTTTTCCTGGAAAAGCGTCCACTTCTCGACCTGGCCGACACACAATTCCAAATTGATCATCTGCACTTGCGAGAGCGCGATCGCTCCACGTGGCACTCCGGCATGGGTGCGCACAGAGATCACGAATTGCGCGTGCAAGCGCGGGTACATAAACTCCACGCGCGCGGCCGCATCGTCTTCGCTGCCTTGTCGTTCGGTTTCTTCCAGCGTCGGGAAATCGTCCGGGTGCAGCAATCCGCAGTGCCGGAACGCGTTCAGATCGAGACCGGCGATGTCGTCCAGCGCCAGCACACGCAGCGACTGGGAGTACGTGCGCAGCAGACTCGGGTCGCCTTCCTTGAGCTTCTTCTGGCGCAGCGCCGCCGTGATCGCTGGCGCGCGGATCTCGCCCGCCTGGTTGTTGTTCGCGGTCCACGGCATCGGGGATTCTGGTGGTGATCTTCTCGCTCTGCAAATGCGCCAAGATTGCGGATTTCGGTAGAATGTGGAGATGTTGGACAGCATCCACTTGTCATAAGGCGCGACGATTTAGAGGTAATGTGCGCATGTTTACAGACAATATCTCCAATAATGCTCATTGTACTGCGTCATGATTGGCCAACCACGTGGATTTTCGATAATTGGCTACACATTATACGTATTTTGAGCCATGCAACACCGCAATAAGGTATCCACACACTCTGACTCGTCAATAGATGCTCAACGATCAGCAGATGGATTGACGACGAAAACGAAAAATGGGAAAACGCAAAATGCGAAACTACACACCAAGTGGATCTATTTTTCTTTCTTTTCTTTCTCGATATCGCTAATAGGACGCACACAGGACGCACACACACACACACGCATGCTCCGTTTGCATGAAAGAGGCTTATAGGATGCGGTTGCCAAGCGCAGAGGAGATGAGCAAGAGCGCCATGTCGACCGTGAGCTGCGCGCCGTGGCCGGGCGAGAGCGTCGGGTTCACTTCGACCATGTCCAGCCCGCACAGCAGTTTGGTCTCGGCAACAGCTTCCGCGACGTAGTGGGCTTCGCGCCACGTCAACCCGCCACGCACTTTCGTTCCCGTGGAAGGAGCCAACAGTGGGTCGACGGCGTCAATGTCGTAACTCATGTGCAGTGGACGCTCTTTCTGGCCGCAGAGGTGGTCAAGCGCCATCTCCATGGTCTTGCCGATTCCGTACCGATCCACTTCTTGCATCGAGAACGCCTTGATGCCGAGGTCGTGGATAATGCGACGCTCACCAGCATCGACATCGCGCAACCCGATGTACACGAGTTGGTCTGGGTTCATCGTTGGACCACCGGTCAACCATTCAAGACCTGGGATCTTCGAGTTGTCCACCAACCCTTTCATGAGGAACGAAATCGGCATGCCGTGCATATTGCCCGAGCCAGAGCATTCCGGGGTGTTGATATCCGCGTGAGCATCGACCCAGATCACACCAGCGTCGGGGTGCACAGAGAGCAAGCCCGCCAAGGAGCCCGCACCGATCGTGTGGTCACCACCGAGCACCAAGCAGAACTTGCCTTCGCTGGCTTTTTGCTCGTAGATCTCCTTGATCTGTCGCAACCCATTGCCGACTACATACGAAGCGAGGCAGCGCGTTAGCTTTGAAGCCGAGAGCAAATGGATTCAGCGAAATGTACCTGGGAAGCTGTGCTTGGCGCGACCGTAGCGTGGATCGAGCGTTGGATCAGTCTTCATCGGTGGCACAAAGGCAAGGTTGCCCGTTTCTTCAACCGACCATCCAAGGTCGACAAGCACCTTGTGGAGACCTTAGTTTTTACATTACAAAGCAGCATATAGTGAGCAACTTCGTCTTGCCATTCCATATCACAGAATGCACAAATAGTCACCCACCTGCTTCGCGCAGTAGATCTGGACCAGTATCCGTTCCGAGCAAAGGCTGACCGTCTACACAACAAGAAATCGCAAATGACAGCGTCAGTGCCTCCACTTACGAAATACCCACTCCTCGATTGCCAGTCCATGCTTACAGGTCATTGGCGCGCCAATCACCGCCACAGTCTGTGGGTCTTGCAGATGCTGGTTGACCATGTCACTGGGGTGACGTTGAGGACGCACTTCGCTCCATGACCGAGTTGGCGTCGAGTTGATGAAGCGCTGCTGCGCGCCAGTGTGGCGCTGGGTTTGCTTCGCGAGGGTGTGGAGGAGAGACGTGGCACGCGCCATTGCTGCTTGTGGGTCTGCTTGTGAATCGGCAAATGAGCGCTTCGTCGTCGAGCGAACGCAAAGTGAACGTCACGCACTAGACAAGGCAGTGTGGATCAGGAAACGAGGGAGAAAGAGGAGACCGTAATCTGTCTGCTACGGTACTCTGTTTCTGCTTTGTTTGCGATTCCTCACTCTCGTTTACTATTGGCAGCAATGAGCGAGTACCGTGGAGGATATGTGACTCACGACCTCGCAACTCGATTTAACAAACATTTCGACACATTGTGTTTCACTTTGTATTTGAGAGACTTTCGATCCCATTTTACGATTCTTCAGCGAGTTCATTCGGTTGAGGAGGATAGTAGCAACATACCGCTGTATGGACTTGCTCGAGTTGGACTCGATTCTCATTGTAAAGAGATAGGATATTGTGCATTAAAAGAAGAGCAAGAATAAGTGGTGGTGGTGGTGCATTTTTGCAAGCATTTGGCAACTATTAATAGCTGTGTTGCGTGCAGGGTCGTTATCCGCCATTGGATACGGTACTGGAGATCGGATGGCAGAGGCAACGAATGTGCGCACGCCAACCACCCAAGCAATCGAACCGAAAGCAGAAACGGGGCGTTTATGAGAGACTTTTATGAGAGACTTTTTTTTTATGAGAGACTTCCAGATCAGGTACCAAATGCCCTTTCTCTGGTCTCGACGCTGAAGCTATCCCCAAACTGCAAATGGACGCCTCTCACGTGTAATACCCCGTCAAAGCCGAGCGGATGACGATTTGACAGTTGTGTGCGCTGCAATGTTGACGAGGCGGGTGGTCCCTTTGAAAGTCCATGTTGCTCCTCTCAAACGTTGCGAGTGGGGATGTGGAGCTCAGCGATTGCATGAACGGGAATGCAAGACTCGCTTGAGGACAGAGCAGTTGCAGGTGCTACAGCACGTATCACGACCGCTTGCAGTGCTTGGGCTGTGTGCGAAGAAGGATGCTGGCGGCAATGGTGCATGTTGCATTGAGCATCTTGAAGCTGCGCAACAACAAGATTTTCAGCTGTTGGTGACGACGCCTGAACCACTCACTCGCTCACTGGTGGCAGTGTGATGACCTGAAGAAGACAGGCGAGTGGTTTTTCCACCCTTCGCTCTCGCTCTCTCTCTCTCTCTTCTGACTGAAGGAGACGAAGAGTCTAGCTCGCAAGGTTTCGTTGGCAATTGCAGCATGCACTAGGGTGTCTTGAGAAAAGTAACCTGCTTCCTTCTGCTACACTATCGACCTGTCTTCCGCTCTTCTTCAAGCGAAGGCATTTTCCTTTCGGTAACGTGGAAACCGCGCTACTTTTTGTTTTTCTTTTTCTGGCTGTGGTTCAGCGCCGACGACGCGAGAAACCCTCCTTCTTCTAGTGTTTCCCGCGCCGCTGTGTTGATGTGCTTGAAGCGATCGGGACCAAGCAGGATGCCGCCAAACCACCGCGTGACCACGACCGCGACGTTTTCCGCCTTGGTGAGCTCTAGCAAATGGGACATCTTGCTCCCCGCGGCGTCTTCTCCGTCTTCGTCGTTGTCCTTCACGATGAAATCCCCGACAATACGATACGCTAGCATATTGTGGATCGCGCGCTCGATCTTCCGGTCGTCCATCAGAATCGCGAGAAACGAACGCACGTCTTCGACGCTATGAACTGGACACGCATGGCCTTGGAAGGTGCTCTTGCGATCAGTGAATGGTCTCCCATGGAATATCAGCGGCGCGAGTCTTGCTTCGCGTTCAGGATCGCGAACAGCTTGCGCGGTCCGCACCCGCGGTCGCAGTGTCTGCGGATCAGAGACGAACGAGACTGCTGGCGCGACTTGCTCTTCTTCCGCTGCTGCTTCTCCGTCCTGCGGATCCAATCGCTCTCCTTCACTCCGCGTTCTGTTCGAATCATCAATCGAGAGAGACGATGGATCGACATCGCTGTTGGCGTACACTTCGCGCACGCTTTCCACCCATTCATACAGACACACTTGACCGTTGGATCTCTTGAATATTGCGTCCTACATAGCATTTCACACCACGGATACGCAGCGAGTGTGAGCAGCTGTGGTGCAGTCGAAACACCGTAGCGATCGAAACCCAACAGCACGTACGAGATCCTGGATAATTTGGTCGCGCTGCGCATTCGTGAGTCCAAAGGATTCGTACACTTCGGCGACGGGAGCATCCGTGGTCGGGTACCCAAGCGGCAAGTGGATCAGCAACTGGATCGCATGCGGACCCGGGATCGAGATCGCAAAGCACCGGACGCCGTTTTCATCGTCGAAATTTGCTTTAAACTGAAAGTCGTCTTCGTAAATCGACTGTCCAGAAGACATTCACATGCACCACAGAAAAAGGAGGTTCAGTCCGGTCGATTTTTGACCACGCTTCCTTCCAGCGCTGACGAGAACTGCAGCGACTGCTCGTACCTGAAGCACTTCGATCTCTTCTGTCTACGCGCCACAAGATGCACAGCGTCGGGCGTCAGGCTGCTATCGCAATACGCATCGGAGCATCGCTCCACAGACCTGCATTGAACGAACCTGGAGGTCAGCGTTGTCATCTGCCATGGTTTTTTCCATACTGAGGAGCGTTTGAGCTGCAAACGCACCTATTCTCAGCCAATCAAGAGCGGTTTGGACGCCATTTTAGCCAATGAAGTGCGTTGGTGGGTTTGTTTGGTGATGTCAGGTCTGTTGTCAGTCATTTCGACAATTGAGCTCCAAAAAAGCAGCAATGACCCAGCAGGTGAACGAGAATGAGAAGAAGCGCGCGCCTCTCGTGGCGGACTCGGAGAAGTTTCTGCTGAAAAAGCAGCGCAAGAAGGAGAAATCCACGGCGACGAAAGACGGCGAGTGGGAGCGCTGCATGTTCAAACTCGTGCGCAAGAACCGCTTTTGCAATATGGAAAGGTACCCTCGCAAGTCGTTGCGCGAAACCCAAAGAGCTCTCTCTGATATTCGATATGCATGTATGGTGCAGGATCACGGGTGCGCAGTTCTGTGGGAACCACTTGCCGGCCGATGCGGATGTGTCGAGTAAGAAAGCGCAGAAGTTTAAAGCCGACACGCGGAAGCGCGTGCCGTGTCCCGTGGATAGAACCCACACCGTGTATGAATACGACCTCGCCAAGCACGTGCTCGTATGCAACAAAGTGAAAGACGCGAATGCGATGAAGCTGCTGCCGTTTTTCGCGGAGAATATCAACTCGGGGACGCACTGCGCAGGCGAGAAGAGGCAACCTGCGTTTGGGCAAGACGTCGTCGTCGAGGACGCACTCGCGAGCGACGAGACTGGGGGTGACGCGGAGGGTGAGGAGCACACGGGGCTGAGTAAGCACGATGAACAAGGGCTGATCGACAAGCTGGTGCGGCTGCTACGTTGGAGTCCTGTCCCTGAGATGCATGACTGACGTGTCGGGTGTTCTTTTATTGTGCGAAGTAGTTGGCGATTGATTTCGCTGATCTGACGCGTCGCATCCGTGCTGCCTACGAGCGCTGCGTGGGGGAGATCTCGCTCCAGAAGCTCGATCACAAGTGCTGCGAGGCGCTGTATGCGGAGAAGAAAGAGGCAGGATCGTCGAAGAATATTCTGCGCCATATTGAGCAGCAGGCGTCGATTCTCGGCCACATGGACCGAGTCAAGCTGCTCGACGAATCCTCCACGTTTGTAGAGCTTGGTGCTGGACGAGGCATGCTCTCGTATGCGCTCGCGCAGAGCTTTAGGGAGAGCGTGTACGTCCTCATTGATCGCGCGCACACCCGTGGGAAGGCGGATCGCTTCATTGAGAGTCTGGAAGCCGCGTCGGGTTCCAGGAAACAAGTGTTGCGTGCCAAGATCGACATCCGTCATTTAAACTTCGCTGGCATGAAGGAAGTCGCGGAGAAACCCGTGGTGTGCATGTCCAAACACTTGTGTGGCGTCGCGACCGATCTCTCGCTCCGAGCGATTACGCAGACGCTGCCAGGATGTCCGCACAGCAGCGAGGCACAGGACCCAGACGCTGCATCGAGACCACGTGTGAGTCCATTCTTCCAGGGTCTTGCAGTCGCGCTTTGCTGCCATCATGTGTGCGCATGGGAAGACTACGTGAGCCCAGAGTTCTTCGTAGCGCAAGGCTTCCAAGCGCAGGAGTTCCAGTTGCTCACGAGCATGACGTCATGGGCGACGTGCGGCATGCACCTCGAGGGCGACGTCGTGGAGCACATTCTTGGTGTCAGGTACGCTCGATGTCCATCCATCCGCACAGCAAATATCGCACTCTTATGGAGTAAATGGAATCTGACTTGTGTGTTTGCAGCAAATCGGATCGTGTGGTTCTCGGTCGCCAGTGCAAGCGCATCCTCGACGCCGGACGTACAGCGTACCTAGCGAGTTTCCAATTGAAAACCCAACTCGTGCACTACTGCGAAGAGAGCGACAGTATCGAGAACTGCTTGCTTCTCGCATGGAGGTAGCGTGGAACTAACTACAGTAGACGTGCGTGGAATAAAAGGATCAAACAGCAACGCAGCGTTTCAAGCCATTTAGAAAGGGATCGACAGCGTCCATTTCCTTCCTCGTGAACCCATCCACTTTCAGATGACGATTTGGTTCAGTGCGTTGCCGATTTGCGTCCCACACAGTGGTCCACATCTGATTCCAACATCAGGATCTGAGACGGACGACCATAACCACAAACCCTCTCTCAGTACACACATGTAGCATTTCATATTACATGCAAATGGGTGTTCTGCGATCTCAAATGAAACAGTCTGTCTCCATCCACTCACCATCGCAAACCTAATATTGACGGAACCGTCTTGTAAGAGAGGGATGACTGTGTGCATCCCAGATGTAGAACGCTGCGCCACATTTTGTTGCTGAAGAGTGTTGAAGGACGTTTTGACTGCGTCATCAGCAGAGAACCGAATCACTGACGCAGTTCCAAGCAGAAAAACGAAACAGCTCATTTCCGAATCCGCCCTGCCGCACGCAAGCTGATCACCCGAAGCCCTCCCTCCCTCCCTCTTTCCACACACACACACACACAAGCCACAAAATGGCCGATACCTCCAGTAATAGCGCGTTCCGCCAAGAGCACGACACCATGGGCGTCGTCAACGTGCCGATCGATGCGCTCTACACGGCGCAAACGCAGCGCGCCGTCGACAACTTTCCGTTCGGCCATCCGTTCACGCCACGCTTGATCACGTCCATGGCGCAATTGAAGAAGGCGTGCGCGACTGCGAACAACGAACTGGGGCTTTTGGACACCGAGATGATGGATGCGATCCACGGTGCGGTCGACACGGTCGTCAACGACTACGAAACGTACAAGGAGCAGTTCCCGATCTCGATTTTCCAAACGGGCAGTGGCACCAGCACGAACATGAACCTGAACGAAGTGCTCGCAACGCTGGCGACCAGGTGAGAGTTGTGATACATTGCTGAAGTGTGTGTGTGTGCAATGGACCGACGGTTGTGTTTTTGGCCATTTGTATGTGACAGAAAGCTTCAGAAGAAGGTGCACCCAAACGATGACGTGAATATGTCCCAATCGTCGAACGACGTGATGCCAACGTCGATCAGCATCGCCGCGTACTTGGAAGCGAGCGAGAGTTTGCTCCCCGCGATGGAGCACTTGGTGACGGTGATCAACAACAAGGCGAAAACCGTAGAGCGCGTCGTGATCACGGGTCGCACCCACTTGATGGACGCGATGCCGATCACGTTGGCGCAAGAACTTGGCGGGTGGTCCTCGCAGATCTCGAAGAACATTGCGCGCGTCAAGTCGGCGTTGGAGCGTGTCCGCTTGCTCGCCATCGGTGGCACCGCTGTCGGCACCGGGATCAATGCCCACCCTCAGTTCGGCTCCAAAGTGTGCAAGATCCTCTCGAACCAGCTGCACGCTCCATTCGAACAAAACGACAACCTCTTCGAAGCGCTTAGTGCGCCAGACTCGATCGTGGAGCTCAGTGCGCAACTGAAGGTGCTCGCTGTGAGTCTCATGAAGATCTCGAACGACTTGCGCTGGATGAACTCTGGTCCGATCGCTGGATTGGGGGAGATCGTGCTTCCAGCGCTGCAGCCTGGTTCGAGTATCATGCCGGGCAAGATCAACCCTGTGATCCCGGAGTCGGTGACGATGGTGTGCGCTCAGGTCATGGGCAACGACGTCACTGCGACCGTCGCTGGTCAATCGGGCTCCTTCCAGCTCAACGTGATGCTCCCCGTGCTCGCAAACAGTGTGCTGCAGTCGCTGCACCTGCTTTCACACGCTTGCCGCCTTCTCGCGGACAAGGCGATCGCAGGTTTCGCCGTGAACGAGGACCGCGTCTCGGAGCTTGTGGGCAAGAACCCGATCCTCGTGACCGCGCTGAACCCGATCGTCGGCTACGAGATGGGAGCCAAGATTGCCAAGACGGCGTACAAGGAAGGCAAAAGCGTGAAAGAGGTGGCGATGGAGTTCACGCAGCTGTCTGCCTCGGAGCTCGACAAGCACCTCGACCCGTACAAACTCACGTCTGGCGGCATCGCCGACAAGTAAACACGCTATTGCCAGGTGTTTGGAAGGCTGTTGTCTCTCTCTCTCTCTCTACTAACTGCATTGTAGCAGGCGTCATGTACGTGCACGAATCGCACAGTCTCCGTCCACAAATCCAATCGCATCCATTCCGTGCCCATCTTTGCTCAATCAATCCACATTGTCACTATCGTACTTAGCATGGATCAAACGTACTTACACGAGCAGCTACCGTAAGCAATATCGCAGATTCTTGTCGAAATTGTTCATCGACCTCGCTATAATGAAAACGAACCGAGTGCGCGACAACGTGAGCGATGGGGAAATCCGACGGTCTCGCTTCGTCCGCTTCGGGGGTTGCGAGCAAGCCCAAGAGCGCTCCGTCTTCTTCGACATCTTCGAAAGCCAATGGCACGGGCGTTGGCGCCAGTAGCAGCAGCAGCGGCACCGGCGGTGGGAACAGCGCCATGACCGGAAGCGAAGCTGCGCTGAAACTGAAAAACCTCAAGGGAATCCACGAAGACGACGGCGACCACGGCGAAAGCGAGAGCGGCGACCAGCTGCCGATGGATGCGCAGGTGATGAAGTTCGTGCTCGAGTCGATGGGGGCAGAGAAGCACGACCCACGCGTCGTCAACCAGCTGCAAGAGTTTGTGCACCGTACGTTGTGTGTTTGTGTTTTTGTATGTCTGGAGCGGTGTCATAGTAACGTGGTATGTGCGCTGCAGGGTATGTGACGGAGATCCTGTTGGACGCACAAGAGTACTCGCTGTACGCGGAGAAGCAGGTTGGTTTGGTGGATGGAAGACGCATTGCTTTGCGTTTAACAAGAATGGCGACGCAGTGGACTTACCGTGAGTGTGTCTTTCGTTGTGGGAGCAGAATCTCGATGCCGACGACATTCGGCTCGCGATCGCGTCGCGCCTCAACCACCACTATGCGCAAATGCCGTCGCGCGAGGTAGGCACCCTCCCTTTTGATCCTCACCTGACCTGTGTCGTCGTTGTCGACCACAAGCGACTAAGATGAGGTCTTGTCGCGGTATCTTGCTGTGACGTGTAGCTGACGATGGAGCTCGCGGAGAAACGCAACAGTATCCCACTGCCTCCGATCTCCAATGAGTACGGCGTTCGTCTCCCACCGCTTCAGTACCAGCTTGTGACCCAAGAAAGCGATCGTCAGGACTCGGTGCGTGCAATCGGCGATGGCATGTTCGCACTCGAGAACACCGACGGAACCACGTTCGGTGGAGCCATGACGTCGCGACCGCCGTTGCATCCTCAAGGAGAAGGCTCTCGGAATAAACGCGTCGTCCGCAACCCGATTCCCATTAATATTAACCAACGATAAAAGAGAGAGAGAGAGTCACGGAAGGGTGGTTTGAAGTGGTCCATCAAAACGAGTTCTTCTGTTTTCCTGTCTAGATGCATTTGCGGGGTTCGTAGGTGAAAAGTCGCAAACCCCGGATATAGACACACATTTCCGAACTCGAGACGCGTTCGAGTCGTGTCTGACGAAGAGAACTCCATTCACGATGTGGTCCTTCGAACCTCGTCGCTCAGCGAAGGTCCGACGTTTTGCACCTGCTGTCATGCATTCGCTCATGTACATGCGTGACGAGTAAACCGAGGGCACTTGTTGGCTTTTGTTTGTTTTCCACTCTGTCCGCTCGCAGACGTTCCACGTCGATTTCCTCGCGACGGCGTTCCAGCCGCACGATGCGTTCGTCCACGCTGCGTCACTGAACCAGATCGAAGTCGTCAAACGATGGTCCTTCATTCGATGAGCTTCTTTGGGAAAGGAGGAGGACCGATGGTCTTGTTCTTTCACACCTCATTTCTCTTTGTGCGCTTTTGGATCACGATAGGATCGCTCGCGCGCATGATGTGAACGAACCAGATACGGAAGGCAATCGAGCGCTTTGCATGGCTGCCCAGAATCAGTGCGTGGAAGTGCTCGAACTTCTCGTATCAAACGGTGCTGACGTGAACCTGCCGCAACGAGATGTAGAGACTGTCCTGCTACTCGTTTGCATGATGCTATGCGTGCGTTTCAATGTGGTGTTGATGCTTTTCATGTGTGTGAAACCAGGGCAAAAGTGCGCTGCATGTTGCGTGTACGTGGGGACGCCAAGAAGCCGCCGAACTGCTGCTGGAGCGACATGCACAACTTCAATTGCGAGACAACGAGGTGGGTGCGTTTCCGGATTTTACATGACCTCGTACAGTGCTGCTCAGTGCGTGCTGCAGCTAACGCTCTATCAACAAACAAACGAACGCATAGGGTCAAGTGCCCTTGCATTCGGCATGTCGAAATGGCCACGACGCGATCGTGCGATTGCTTCTACGCTGCGGTGTGGATCCCTTCGTGGCCGACGAATACGGGTTAACGCCATTTGATCTCGCGCGTGACTGGCAACGGATCGACATCCTCGACATGCTGCGAGGTATCTTTTCGCTCATGCATAATGCAGCGAGTGCATGGACACGATAAGCTGATCACCTCGGTTCTGCTGTGTGCTGCATCTGCCATATAGAGTATCAGGCGAACGCGTTTCGTGTGGCGATGACCGAGTTGCTGGAGCTCGTGGCAAGGGGTGTGGCGAATCGAACGGAGATCCCAGGTTCGATCTATGCCATCGTGCTCCGCTTCTTGTGTTAGCATGATGCCTGTGATCTGTCGTGGATCGGGACACTTTTTTGTTTGGTCGCACCATTTTTCGGATCATGGTAATCGAGTTGCTTGGCATTTGTAACTCGCAAAAGAAAAAAGGAAAGTGGAGAGCTTCGCAGGTTCTGAGATCCACGCTCGGAATCGCGCTTGCTTGCAGTTTCTCGAAAGAGAAGCATCCACGGCCACCTTCTTTATATTTAGCATCCGCTCTGAAGATTCTCTTCGCTGCATTCATCCCCTTCTGCTGTCTTTCTCGTTTGATTGGGGTTTGCTTTTTGCGCAGCGTTGGTGGAGGAGTCGAGACAATGCCGCTGTCACCGTCGTCGTCGTCGATGGCGTCGCTGCTGCAAGTGGACTTGACGTCTCTCAGCACGGGCGTTGTGTTGGTGAGAAAAGTAGACTCTTGCTTTTATATTTGGTGCACGAATGTAGGATCCGTGTGCCATTTCAGCGCTGTTCTAAACCATCATGCTCGCTCGGACCTCTCCTATCCCAACATCGCAATGCACAGCAATACTCGAGCAAGGTCGTTGATCTTCAGCCACCTCGCGCGATATCCACGGTAGCTTGCGCACCGCCATTTTTTCACGCTCCAAGATCTCAGCGCTGCTGGTGCTAGCTCATACTTCTCGAATGTATTGCTCTAGGAGAAGCTGCAAATGCTGTTTGTTCTCTCCCAGAAATTACTCCGGTAAGCGCTGGCTCCGTGCATCATCCGAGTCCAGTTGGTGCTTTCAAGAAACTGACCGTGAAGTTTCTCTCGCAGGTGGTTCTTGGAAGAGCAGTCCGAGCTCGAGCGGGTGAATCAAAGTGCGCGAAACAAACTGGTTTTCAGAATGCACACTTGTTGGCGTATTGCTTTGTTGATGATGATTCGTATGCACATTTGGCAGAGTTGGAGCAGGAGCTGCTGGAAGCTCTGGAAACCGTCTCCAATTCCAAGTCGGAGATGCGAATCCACGAGACGGAAGAAATGTACGCAGAAAGCCTGTGTATGGAGGGTATGTCCAATGTGGAGATTGGGCATGGTTGCTCACATCTATGCATTTGTTGATGTTCAGGTCGCAAGCCGGGAAAGGTAGTCACCAGCCAAGCAGCGAACCCATGGCACCACGGGATGATTCCGAGGCGCCGGATGACGAGTCGGAGCCTCCAGTGTCTGCAGCATCCATCGCTAGTCCTCAAATACCCGAGGCATCAGCAACAATAGTCGTCGAAACGCATGAAGAGGAAGCATGCATCCAACCTCCAACTCCTGCATCGCCAACCACGACGGATGGACCAACCATACCACATGAACCGGGAGTCTCAATGAGTCCCAGACCTCTTTCTTCGGAGACTGCACCACCGCCTGCATGGCAAGTCTTCCCCGAAGACAAGAATCAACTGTATATATCCGTGACTGCGTCCGATCCGATCAAGCAACGAGCGGTGAAGATCGACTCCCCCAAACCCATAGTCATCCCGGTGACGGTGAAACGATCAGCACTTGAAGTGTACCAGGAGGTCCACATCTCGATTATTCGGCTGCAGAAATTTGTCCGCGGATACTTGGTACGTGTTTGAGTTCATTTTCCCTCCTGCTGGAACCGTGTTGTTGACGGGTATGGCGTGCTCATGCTACTTGCTGCTGTGGTAGACTCGCCGAAGGTTCTTTCGCATGTTGGAGGAGCTTGTGCTGAGTGCTCACACTTGAGGAGAAGGGAGTGAGCGAAAGCAACTCTGGGTGGCAGGAACACAAAATCAGTGGGCAGTGATCGGACAGGTCCAGCCATTCCATGTCCAGATAGCGACAAGACAAGGAAGAGTAGTGTGCGTCGATATCGAACAACACAGCGCACACATAAAACCAATCCAAACCAAGAGCAGTAAATACATACAAAATATGAAGCACACACAAAACAGAACTCCCTACCCATGGCGGTCGAGAACGTCCTCCCGTTCGCTGTCTTTTTGTTCTCCATCCCATCTATTCACCCTCCACGCTCATCATCATTTTCCACATCGCTGCAGCCTTCCTCTTGCACACACCCATGTGATCCATCCACGATCTTCTTATTGCTCACGTCGATCCAACCGAACCTCGATCACACGACCATTAATCTCCGCTCCGTTCAAACGATCTGGCCAGTAGAAAGAGATATCCATGGTTGGCATTTTAAGACTTGAGGAAAGCAGACACGGAAAGAACGTACCAATTGCTTGCCACGCGTCATGCGGGTTGTAAAAGCGCACGATGCCGAAGCCACGCGACTTGCCATCGGGGAACTCTGCGATCTCCGACCGCTCGACGTCGCCAACAGTGCGGAAAAGGTCCTTTAAGCTCTGCCAGTTCGTATCCCACGGCAACTACAATCCAAGTCGACAGCAGTAAGTGCATTGCGCCTTCAACACACAAAAATGCCGTAGACTCACATTTCCAATATAGAGTTGACGACCATCGCCTCCCATGGGGTACTGAGGAGGAGCATGATGCTGCTGCTGCTGCTGATGGTGGTGGGGAGGAGGGGGAGGAGGGTACTGGTGGTGGTGGTGGTGCGGTGGAGGTGGTGGGTACATTGGAGGTCCACCGTGACCCCCCACCCGTCCACCGCCATGTCCTCCTCCACGACCCATCGTACGCTTTGCGATCATCGAGATGCTGCCGCCTTCCGGTTCGCGGTCTTCTCGAACAAAGATCATTCGTCCGTCGAGTTCCGAGTCGTTCAGTGTCATGATCGCGTTCTGGGCTTCCTCGGGGGATCCGTACTCGACCAAACCGCAACCTTTCGACCGCCCACCCGCTTCTTCCAGCACTATTACACACGCAAGAGTATACGAAAAGCAATGAGGAACACGACATCGAGAGGTGAAGCGATGGTTGGGTGCGATGGAGATACGCACCATCAGCGTGAACAACCACACCGGCTTGCTTCATGTGGTCCTTGAGGTCCTGCCACTTGACATTCCATGAGAGGTTGCCCACGTACACTCGGCATCCTTTGTTCGGTCGTGCTTGTGGCACATACTGTTCTTCGCGGTCTTTCCGCACAAAGATCTTGCGTCCATCGAGCTCCGTATCGTTCAAGTTCAACACGGCCATCTGCGCGAAACTGTGGTGGGCAAACGTGACGATTGCGCACCCTTTCGAGCGGCCATTCGACTCGAGGATGTCGACATGCTGCACGTCGCCCACGGTGCGCATGTGGTCTTTCAGCATCTGCCACGTCACGTTCCAGGACAGATTCCCCACGTACACACGCCGCTCGGCACCGGCATCCGCAGGACTGTGATCTAACGAATGGTGTCCTGGAATGGTATCCGCACAGTCAGCCAATGCCAACGACACACAGAACCCGAGCAGGAATGTATAATATTACCGAGGCGTGGCGGTCGTGATTGGTACGGTGCGGAACTCGCAATGCGATCCGCGCGTCTCCTATCGCAACACAAAGGAACAAAAGTCGGCATTCAACCCCTTCCGCGAGCAATCCGCGTAGCAGCGCCGTGTTGCATAAAAGAAAGAAAGAAACACGCAACGCACGAATTTTTGGTTTTGCCACTGCCGCCGGTGTAGCTGTTGGCGGTGTTGCCATTATGGTAGTGGTCACGGGGACTGTTGCTGTTGCTCTGGACAGAGCCTCGTGGGCTGCTGTCGCGGTTGCTCTGGTAGCTGCTGTTCTCGTGCTTGCGCTCGTCCGCGATCTGGTCCAGACTCATGTCCAGTTTTTTCTCGACCACGTCCGCCATGTCTTCCTTCTGTCGGAGCGCTTGGCTCTTTTTTCAAATATCCCCCTGATGTTCAAATATCGAAGCTTCCAAGCACAAAGTCCCTTTCAAACCGATTTGTGACATTGATATCGAGCTAGACAGGGTTTCATGACTTTCGTCATTCCTCTCGTAGAAAACAATCGCAATGTTCCTAGCAATGCGAACAATGCATTTGGAGGAAGGCTATTCGATAGGTTTTTGGGAACTCATACTGAATGCAACTGTACACTCACATGGATACATTCTGGAGTAACAAATGCTGACGGTTGAAAACCATTTTAGTTGTCGGGATCGGAAAACTTCTCGATCGCAGCTCGCAATTGCGTGACGAGTTGCTGGATTTCTTGGACTTCCGGAGCTGCCGTTTCCCAATGCAACAAATGCCGTCACTCCATCATCCGAAATGAAAGAGAATGCGTCACGATAATCCACAAACTCCATTACCTGTCGCTTTCTCGGACGGGAAAAGATCTTCAAACGCCTTCGTTGCAGTCGCCAATTGCTGGTCTAGCTCACTGTGGTCATGGTTGGTGGGTGGGGTTATCGGAAACGCAGCGCACATTAGCGGGATTAGCATCATGGGATCGCGACACATTTTGCACAATGGGTGTACCTAATTGTCGACTGCACCGTAGCTTCTGGAGAACCTGTTCAGACAAACGATGCATTCGCATGCGTTGGCGAAAGGTGGCACATCGCCATCAGCAGAGTTTAGTAAGAGTGCGGAAACATACCTGTGCATGCGGAAGATGACTTCGCCGCTGAGCTTTCTCTGGCTGCCTTGGCGCGTGACGGAGTGCTGGAGCTGGCAGAGGACACTATTGAAGATGGAGATGACGCTGGTGATGCTGGCAACGCGTTCATGACCTCGTACCCAGCGGTGAAGCTACTCAGAGACCGGCTCACATCTGAGGCGTCGGTGCCACGATCATGCTCTTTTTGCTGGGTTGGTCTGCTGTTATCTGCTCCAGCGGTATCATTTTTCTGAGGAGACTCACTTTGGTTTGCGGCAGCTTCGTACCCTGTCGTAAACACACTCAGAGATTCCGCCACGACTCCACGGTCGGAGTTTGGAGGTTCGTTGACTGGAGATGCAGCGCGTTCAGCTCCATACCCAGCAGTGAACATGCTCAACGACTCAGCGACGGTGTTCCCAGTCACGCTTTGCCTTTCCGTGCTATCTCTTGCCGACGATAAGGAGGTCCGTTCCGTGGAGCTGTCATCAGTATGGTAGCCAGATGTGAAGTGGCTCAGAGAAGCAGTGACTGCACTCAGCGATATACTCTGATTTACAGGCACCTCTCTCGGATCGCGGTCGCTCGCATACCCCGATGTAAATGAGCTGATCGAAGCACCGACACCAGCCGCGACATCAGTGCTTGGCGCGACTTTTTCACCTTGACCCGCCATGTTCGCAACTTGGAATCCAGAAGTGAACGCACTTAGGGACTCGTCAACTCTCGGGTTATGGAGGTCTTGGCTTCTTCTGTCGGCATTTTGGACTTGGAATCCTGTCGTGAATGAGCTGAGCGACTCTGCGACAGCAGGACGCTTCAAACGTGAGTCGGCGATCCCCTCTCCGTCGATGTACCCTTGAGTATATGCGCTGAGGGACGAAGCAACATCGGTGGATTTTGGCAATGCAGGTTTCTTCGCTAGAGCGTCGTCGCCAGCATATCCACTACTGAATGCACTCAGCGATCGGTCTACACCACCAATAACACCTGGCACACTTTGATCCACGTCAGCATGGTGCACATTTTTCACCGCGAAGCCTTGAGTAAACGTGCTCATGGACTGGTTCACTGCACAGAGATTTGCCACACTGTCAGTGACAGTAGGGGTGCGGATATCAATCGCTGCTGCTTCCACTTCACTCGCAATGTCTCGTTCGTTCCCTTCGACACTTTGGTCTCTGTCCATTCTTCTAATGACGGATACGTCAATTGACTGGAGCATCTCTTCCGGGATATCAGCGCGCGTAATTTGTTTCGACTGCTTCGCGTCTTTCTCGATAGAAGCACGAACGTTCGCTCCTGTTGATGGAGCTTGGTTAAACACATCATCTGCACCATTCTGAGTATCTGACGTGTCAGATTCGTCACCGCTGGGAGATACGGCACCACCGTCGT
Source organism: Globisporangium heterothallicum (assembly GCA_023334155.1). Classification (NCBI taxonomy): domain Eukaryota; phylum Oomycota; class Peronosporomycetes; order Pythiales; family Pythiaceae; genus Globisporangium; species Globisporangium heterothallicum. Next base: position 91,241 of record JAASGH010000018.1, on the reverse strand, counting down.
CTGTCTCTTCCGTGACATGAATGCTCTCACCTGCTTGCTGACTCTTTTGCGGTTTTAAAAGCCCCAACTGGAAGAGCTTACTGTTCATCGCAGCTACAGCATTAGCAGTCTCGATCTGCTTCTTTCTCTTTTCCAGCTGCTCACGCTCGAGTGCAAGGGAACTAGAAGCCAAGCTCGCACTGTGTGACTTGATGTCGAGATTGGATATTGACAAGCTCATCACGTTCTCCAGAGCTGGAGGTGATCCATGCTGAATCCCTTTTGGGAGATCGCTGGTCGACAACACCGAGATTTCTTTACTGCGAGGAATCTCCAGCTGGTGCACTTCGCCGCTCTGCTGCTTAATATACAGCGGATCTTCTCTGTCATTTTCATCGTCTTCATCCACTTCTCGACCGTCAGCGACTCTACCACCGAGTGTAACGTCGCTCCTATCTTCATCGAGGCATTCTCTTTCAAATGGCTGTGGAACTGCACGGTTCCCCCATTTCTCTCCTGCCAGTCGGCGGGTTCCGAGCTGAGAAGGACTCTTCCGTACAGATTTCTTTGCTTCTTTAGGTTTCATCGTTTTAGCCCAATCTGGAGTTTGGGATCTGTCGATTTCCAGCTGGATGCCTTCGTCTGCTGACTCAGCGTCAAGCGCGTCGTCGTCAGCGACATGGACAGTCTTCTTTGCAGACTCTCTCGTTCGCATCCACTCTTCCATCGGGATCTTTGCCATCGGTCCAGGTACTGGAGTAGCTTTGCTTTTCCATCCCGTTGACTCTTTTGCTTCGCTCTTTTTTGACACTCCTGACTTTGCAGCAGGAGTTGCACTTGCAACAGCACTTTCAGATGCTTTCTTCGGTTGCGAAGCCTTTGGAAGTTGTGGATCCTGAGGTGCGCGGGACTTCGGAGGATTTGTCTGTTGCGGAGCACGGATTGCCTTTGGAGCTGGAAGTGAAGGCGCTGGAGGTGGTAGGACGGGCTCTTCTTGCACTGGTTCAGCTTTTGGAGGAGGGATTGGGTTTGGCGCCTGAAACTCGGTTACGCGAGGTAGCCGAGATTTAATTGCATGCTGGATCTCTTCGGAGAGTCTCCATACGAAAACACAGCCATCACTGCTGGCTGATATAAGCCGTCTACAATCTGGAGTAAATTTGACTGCAGTGATAGCCTCGCCATGACCTGTCGCGTCTGCTAGGGTCTCTCCGGTGCTGAGGTCGACGACGTGGATTGTCTTATCGGACAACGATCCACTCATCGCCACGCAGAAGTTGGCAGGACAGATATCAATCCGGTGCTGTTCGCCTACATGGTGCGTTTTAATGTGCTTGCATGAGCTAATGCCATGGATGTCAAGGCGATTGTTGCACGATGTAACCAAATACTCATCATCCGACGTCATCGCCATGTCGAAGATCTTTCCGCCCGTAAAAGGCAGCGAGTTATAACGGCTCACTTTCCCATCGGGTCTGACTTCGGAGAAAACAATAGTTTTGTCTGCGCCACAGCTCAGCAGTTTCTTCCCATCACGAGTGAATTGCAACGAGGTGACAGCTGCGGAGTGGTTGTCGAGCGTGCTTAGAACAGTATGACCTTTGTTGCAGTCATAGACGTGGACCAGTCGGTCTCTACCCCCTGACGCCATCAAGCACGCCTTGCCACCACCATCGGATCCACTGAATGCAATGCAATGCACTTCAGTGCTGTGCGGCCCAATTTCTCGCACTTCATCCACACACGGTAGCTGAAGGATAGAGATATTGCCTTCTTTGTCACCTGCAACAACTTGGGTTTGGTCGGGATGAATCGCTACCGCGCGGAGACCATTCACTGGACCGTGATCTTGTGACGGAGAATGGATATCAGGAATCTCATCGCATGAACAAGTCCCACCCAGTACTATACCTTCTTCGTCAGCGAAGTCTTTCTCTCCGTCGTGATAGACCACTCGCAGCATTTCTTGACTGAATGGGTTCTTCCATGCCGGAAAATCAGTCGCCTCGGATCCTTCGCTTCCATGGAATCGACCGCTGCTTCTTGTTTGCTTGTGAAGATCCAAATGCCAAAGACGCATTGTATTATCGTCCGAGCAAGTCACGAACGTTCCATTTGGCACGAGATCGGGCTTTGCATTCACTCTTCGTCCTTCAAGTTGCGAATCGCTGCAATACACCAGTTTCCCCTTTCCATTGAGTCCGCGCACACGACCAGCAATTTTCAGGTCCCGGATGCAGCCACTGTGACACATAAACGATCGCTCCACTTGAACATTCTGCGTGTCGCCAACATCGTAAATGAACAAACTGCGATCGCTGTAAAGCACAATCACGTGCGATCCTGTGACACGCACAGCGATCACCGCGGGGTATCGATGCGGTACATCTGGATGCAGAATATTGGAGCTGACTTCGTTTGGTTCGTTGGCTTTCCCGAACGGCGGAGGAAACGGCATCGTCGAGCGGTATTCTAGTGTCGACGGGTCGAAAAGGCGGACAATGGAGCTCGATCCAGCAACAGCAACATACGCTTCTGTCACCGAAATCGCATTCCCGTGACTCGCTTCAAGTGAAACGAGCCGTTCCATGATGCAGGACGCACCAAAGCAGCACAGCGTTCCATCCGAAGTGACAGCAAATGTCTTGAGTTGGCAGACGCCATACCCACAAGCCACACTCGTAAACGTCGCCTCCGATTTGGCCGACATGACTGCATCTCGATGCTGCATTTCTGGAATATCGTTGATCTGATATCCTGTGAGCAGAAACGCATCTTGGTCGTCCAGGAACCAGAACTACAGTATAGGAAAACAACAACAGCAGCTCATTAACATCTGGGTGTATGCAGATGTTGAGCAGCGAGAACAGATCAACGACAGAGTTACCTTGAAGTGCTTCTCCCCCACGGAGACAAAGAAATTGCCTTCTTGGCAGTAGTCCATCGACAGAATCTTCTCCTGGATCTGCGCCGACCCAATCGCTTTGCCCTTCATAACGCCCGTATTCGTGTCCTTCTCCAGATCCCATGCGTACATGTGCTGATCGTGCACCAGTCCCGCTGAGAGCAGATACCGTCCGTCGCGACTGAACGCCATGCACGCAATGCCGTACTTGTGCATCTGCAACTCCGCACAAAGCGTGCCGTCCGTGCCGTCCCAAATCGTGATCGCCGGCAAGTAGCCTTTCTCGCCGATCGCCAAGTACTGACCATTCGGAGAGAAACACAGACATGCGACCGTTTTCTCGACGCGATAGTAGCGCACCTGCTTGTTTCTTCGCAGGTTGTAGATCACGACGATGCATCCGGCCGAGTACGCGATCTCCCCTGTCACGGGGTTCACTGCCATCATCGCATTGCTGAGCGACGTCACACCGATCACGCGTTCAAGGGTCAAGCGCGATTTTGGCATCGGCAGCACCGGTGTCGACGCTGTCGGAGACGCATGCGACACTGCTGCCGGTGGTGCGCGCATCGCGGCTGCTCTCTGTGTCGAGACAGCAGATGGAGGCGAGGATGCGATGGACGAGGGTGCGTCACGCGTGTGCGCTTCGCGTCGTTTCTCGGCAGCGAGCGTACCCATTGGCACCTGAGCGCAGGGAGTGTCGTGTGGCTCTCTCCCTAAAAGCGGACGGAGTGCAATGTGAGAAATGTGGTCGTGTCGGTTCCGATGCTCCTCGTTCGGCAACCACTTTTGCGTCGGTTGAAGTCTCTCTCTCATTGCAATGCCAAACTACCGACACAATGCCGAGTACCAATGCAATGCTTCGGTGATTGCGTTTCGACCAATCCGCATTGTGCGAGACTGCGGACATTAGCGAGAGTCAGTCAGTCAACAAGAAACAGCTCTCTTTTTATCTTCCGCGACATGTGCATGCACTCTCTCAGACTGGCTTGGGTCGCTATCCGCAATGTTTACCCCTTCCTCTAACCGCTGCATCCAACCTATCCGCAGGTTCATCTCCTATTTTATCCCTGCTCTACGGACATGCAGTGAGCGATGCAACACGCCGTTAGATGTTGCGCCAGGTTTGCACTCTATCGAAGGGACTCGGCATACGTTTCTCTTTCGATTTGTATTCCATTTACATCCGACACAAAACCAACGTGAACGTCACCACCAAAGAAGACGAGAAAGAGAGGAAAGGAGCGCACATCAAGATGCTGCCGCTGTATAAGCAGACGATGCGCTTCGTGGCCGATCCGTACAAGCGCATGAAGAAGCAGGCGGTCGTTGGCGCCGCCATGGCGCTTGTGCTGCTGTTTCTCTTCTTCATAGCGATGTCGACCACCAACCAAGACAACTCGATTGTGACTCCGCCAACCCCCAAAGTGCAACAGCCACGCATGCCAGCGGCCGCGAAAGACGTTGTAGATCCGTTAGCGCCTCCTGTGTATGCCGATGGGGATGCTGCTGATAAGAAGAATGAACTGTTGCGGGAAGAGCCTGATGGAGCAGGAGGTGGTGCGGAAGGTGTCGGTCGATGGAAGAAAGCGGATGGCGAGGATGGTGACGCTGCTGCTGTCGCGCACGACGAGAATGAGGGGTCGAAGATGCCGTGGTTTGTGCGCTTGATCCTGCCGTTGGTAGCAGGATATTGCTTTGGGTTCTTGGGATCGGTGCCCATCGCTGGACCGACGTCTGCGATGGTGTTGAAGCTCGGCATCCAAGGAAAATACCAAGCGGCACTGACGATTGCATTCGGCGGCGCCATTTCGGAAGCGGTGCGAATCCTATCTTTACAGCGCGACTTTCTAGCGTCTGGCTTACAATGTTCGCAAATGTGCTCATCTGTGTTTGCGCGTTTTCTATGATCCAGACGTATGCTGGCATTGCCTTTTGGGGCTTTGGAAGTTTCTTGGCCGGTGCAAAGTTCCTTCTCCCTGTCTCCAAGTACGTTCGGTCCTGTTTTTGCTTGATGTATGCACGAGGTATGTGTCCGTGAAGGATGCGATGCTAACGTGGTCGTTTGTCCCATGTGCGAACAGAGTACTCGGTGCGGTCATGTTTACGGTGGTAGGAATCGTCTTTCTTCGGTCAGACATGAAGCCGCCGATGGAGCCCGAGCTCGATTCGTCGCAGAGGAAAGGGATGGGGAAAGCGCGCAACGAACTGTACAAGAACGTGCTGCTTGGGGTTACGATGTCGGGCATCAACCCCGCACTCCTTGCCACATACACAGGCGCAATCGCATCAGGTTCGTTTCCGAAGTACTTTTTTCGGTGGTTTTGAGTGCAGTGGCATTAACCCAGCGTTGTCTCTTCTCCGTGCAATAGTGTATGGGACTGGCATGCTCGAGTTCAACTTGTTCCTGGCATTCGTGTTTGGGATTGGCGTGTGTTGTGGTGTCTCGTCGTGGTTCTACTTGCTGCTGTCATTGCTGAAGAAGTACAAGCAGGTTCGATCCAAAGTGCCATTCCGACACGACTGCCATTTACGCAATGCGATGCTGACTGGGACAAAATGTGTGCTTTTGTGTGTTGTAGCGTCTGAAAGATCGGACGATCGGGTTGATTATGCGCTGCATGGGCTGCTTCCTGCTGACTCTCGGTCTCTTTTGCGCCAAGTCATCGTGTGAGTATTTCATCTGGGGTTCACCTGCGGATCCAAAGTAAGAAGAGTCCTTCGACGTCGTGCTGCATACACGGAGTGGCAGGTCACGAACCTCCTCGAGATGTAAAGTAAGTGGCGATCTCTCAAGCAAGACAAAAGGATGCGCAGCGTGGTAAGATTATGTATTGGAAATAATAATTAGATTTTGAACTTGGTCTTCAGAGCAGAGAGTCTCGACTCTTGTTTGCTAGAGCTCGCTTCTTGGGCACTGCTTGCGTCGAGAAGGGCGAACAGGTTCTGAAGTTTCTCCAGTTGATTGTTGTCCAAGAAGTCCAGAATGAGTGAAAATCGACCAGTCTGCGAAAGTGCGTCCAAAATGTCGAGCGCGAACGCGTCTTGCTGCTTCCTCCTGCCGTTCGAAGCTCCTTCGTCCCCCACATCATGACTCCACATCGCGACCATGACGTGGATGATCTCTGCCAACAAGTCGGCGTCCATGTCGGACCTGCAGATCTCGCCGAGCCGCTCTGGAGTCGTGAGTGTCAAGTATCTGGTATAAAACGAGGCGGGTCATTTGGATCAGTACAACGTTCGCACTGACGTCTTCGGACCTAGAGAAACATACCGGAGCTTCTCCTCGTTCGACTTCAGATACCGTCTCCAAGTGCGGCAGAAATCCACGGCATTCGCTGGCGGCTGACTCAACGCCGCTGGTGACGACTTGAGCTGCAGGTTCTTGCCAAACTCTTTCCGCGCTTTCACTTTATACGACAGGTTCGTCTGGCGCTCGTTGCGAGAGAAATCACGAAGCTCTCGCTGCGAGATCGGCTTGAGATCTGCGCACGCGACTAAGTTCTATCCATCGCAGCAGACACAGCAAGTCAGTACCAGTGTGGGAGCGCTGTGGTGCAACTGCGTTTGAGCTCGTTCTGTGCTTTGGATTCTGCACTCACCTTGAACTCGTCGTAGTTGGCCGCCGTGTGGATCGCGCGCTTCTTCATGTCGTCCGTGAGTTTGTACACGCGGTCGTCCTCGAGCGCCTGTGCGAGCTCCTCCTGGAGCGCAGACGTATCGAAGCAGCCATGCTCAATGGACGTGAGCTCGTCGGTCTTGGTTTTCGCTGCCATTGTCTTTCTGGAAAAGTGTCAATCGTATCTGTTTTCAAAGAAGAAAGCGAACAGTCACTGCCAGTATCCTCATGCGACTCTTCGCGAATGCATGCAACCGCTTTGAACAAATAAAACCTCGGAAAGTAGGTTTTACGTGTTTTATGTGGGCCACCGAATCTGAGGCGACATGGGTACACCAACATGGCTTCACGATCTTATGACCGCACACATGGCAAACGCTAAGAATACGTCCAAAAACGTCGAGGAAAGAGGCTGGGGCGTGCGTTCTGAGGACCGGTCGCGTCCCGCTCAGCAGTCTGTTGCTTGTTCTGTAGAGCTGGTGGGTGTGGTCGATCTTTGCCGAAGCGATCTCAACAGCGGTATTCTTAGCGCAGCGCCACACGAGCTGCCGCAGCAGGAACCTATTTCCTTGTTTTGTCCTCGAGCGCCTCACATTGACTTCGTCGCATTCGGTCGAAGAGCTAGGAGCCCAGTCCGCACACCACTCAAGCACAGAGAAGAGACCATGGACCGAGGTCGGAAAGCTATCCCAACGCTCAACAAGCACACAGACTCCAAATACTACCAGAAATGCCAGGAAATCCATCGCTCCAAGCTGACCAACATCAAGAGCTCGATCGACAACAGCGAACCGCACCGCCCGACGCACTTGAAGAAGAACCTCAAGAAAGAGCAGATGAAAGAAGAGCGATACGCGGAGATTGAGCGGGAGAATCGCATCTTGCTGGAAAAGATGTCCCACATCATGCAAAACGAGACGCTCGACAACAAGAACCAGTCGATCACGTACAGCCGCAGCTTGAACAAGGGGCTCCGCATGCGGGAACTGCAGAAGATCACGTCCGAAAACCAAGCGATTTTGCGTCGCATCCAAATGCGCGAGCCAACGTACGATCACTTGCAGTGGGAAGAAGAAGCCAAGAAAAACGAACGCTACGCTGCGAATATCCGGGAATACCCCGACGACGGACAAACTCGCGACTTGGCTGGTGAGCTGAGAGCCATGTCAGCGTACTCCATGGGTGCGGATGGCGGCAACAATTACTATCAGTAGATGGACATCAATCTAGTCGCATGGAGGTTGAAGAGGAGGTTATCTAATGAGGAAAATTCATAAATTATACGACATCCTTCTGACTACCACCACTATCGCTTCCCACTTCTACAGCGGGTCTTGCAATTTCGCTCAAAGCATACCGGCGACGCTCTGCAAAATTGTCGAGAGCTGGCAACTCGCCTTGCTCTCGCCAAAGATGGTCAAAAGCTTGTCTTCCCACGAGCCCATACTCTCATACTCCTTCTCGATCTCCGTGATGACGGTGCGCGTTTCAACGATGAACAGCTGCAAGACGCCATGCGCAGCGAGGTCCCGCTCGTCGACGGACTTGTCTTGGTTTTTCTCGACGAAGGAGTGGATAGGTCGACTCCCAGCGATCAGGCGGTTAAACTGGATCTGCAAATCCACGAGCTCGATGTGCATGGCTCTCTGCAGGTCATCTCGAAACGAGCGGAGCTTTTCGTCGACTCGGGGCAAGTAGTCACGTGTGAACACTGCCTTGTGGTCTTGGAACACTTGGAGCGACTTGTGCGGCTGGGTTTCATAAAACTAGACGCGCACATCACATACGCAGTGGCAGACATGTTAGGCTGGTCCTGAGCAAGTATCCGCCAGCAAGGTCTCCCCTTCTCTCGTTTTACCTCTTCCAGCGCTTGCAGGAACGAGAAATTCTCGACCAGGTCGCGACACGCGCGTTTCACGATTTGGATCTTTGACGAGAGGCTGCGGTGATTCCTCGCGAACTCGAGTTTGTAGAGGAACATATCGATCCGCTCTTGCATTTGAGGCACCTGCAGCATCTGGCAAAAGAACTGCTCGGCTTTGCCAAGCTTGGCGACAGGACCACCAAAGGACTGCAGCAACTGCCGCTCGTCTTCCGTGGGAAAAAACCGCTGCAGGCACGCGAGCAGCTCGGCATTGATCACTTTCTCGTTCATGCCCACGATGTCGTTGACGATTCGCTCGTAGTTGTCGTGGATTTTGAAGCTCGCGAGCGCGATCGCTAAGTTGTTGGCTCGTTTCAGCTCGATGAGCTGGATATTCTTTGACTTACCACGAGGCGACGACGGACGCGACTAACGAAACAAAAACACACACAGGATTTGACACGAGTTAGCAAGCAAACAGTTGAGCAGCACGTTCGCTACTCGCAGCAACCTTCTGAAAGATGGCTTCGAGTTGCCGAGTCGGTGACGACTCAATGAGATCGGTTTCCATTCTCTTTGCGCTCTTTGCGCGTGGAGATGGGACAAACACTGGGCGGGTTTCTAGAGCACGAACAATGTTTTCAAACACAGCAGCAACCAATTAGACTCGCAGGAGAGATGGATAGCGAGAAGCAGGGATGCAAACACTGCTTACCGTCTTGACGCGTTGGAGAAGATATGTCCACGGACAGCTTGAGTCCCGTTCTCGCTTCGAATTTGGATGGCGATCTTGCGGATGGTGCCATCTCTGCTTCATCTCCGATGTTTTTGTTCTGAGACAACAACTTCTCGCTTGGATCCTTATCAGGTATTGGGACGCGATGTGGACTTGAGCGAAGAGCAGGTCTTGGCTCAGCGGCATCCCTACTAGCGATCGACTCTGCTTCTCCATCCCGTGTCAGTGTACCAGTTTGTGACGGAAGCTGAGGTTCTACGCTTGTCGGGATTGCAGATGCTATCGCGGATGAAGAAGTCGGTGCTGCCACCGGTAGCGCATTCAAATGTGTCGTGCTTTTCTGTCTGCGAGCTTCTGCGAGTCGCATCCGAATGATGGAGTCGGGAGACATCGTATCCTTGGTATCATGGATGCCGACTCGATTCGATTGGTGCGATGGCAATGAAGGAGGCGCCGAGGGTGGTGGCTCCCATTGCGAGGCACCCGTGATGCGGTGTACGTAATACGGATACCCGTCTTCCGTGTAGAATGTATCCCACAGCGGGTTTGTGGATGAGGACTGCTGCTGCTGCTGTTCTTGGCTGTGCTTCGAAGGTGTCGAAATCGGTTCGTAATTTGCATCAGAGCTGCTTTCCCAACCGTTTCGAACGGAGAATGGCACTCGATGTCCTCGAGATATGGACATGTCCATGCTGTTCGAGCGTCTCGCTTGGTGGTACTCCTGAGGATGAACACTTTCTTCGTATCGCATCCATTCTCCTTCATGGGTTGGAGTCGATTCATAATGCATCTGGTCACTATGACTGCGGTTGCGTCCCGATGTGTGATACTGTTGCTGTTGCTGCTGGTGGTGATGGAAAGAGCGAGAAGAGTACGCTGTTGTTTCCGGGTACGGGTGCACTTCGTGAGCTCCGAGGTATTGAAAGCTCGACGGATGACTGTAGTGGTCGCGATCGATCCGCTCGGTGAATGCTGTTCTGGAATTACTAGAGGAGGAGGCAAACGGTGGGTGACTCGGTGTAACCTCTCGCGCTGAATAGTAAAACGATCCGTGCGATGGTCGGCAATGTCCACGGTTATGGTGGTCATCATACCGTTCATACCGCCGAGTGGGGATCGCTGGTGCCTCGCGCCATTGTCGTTGCGGATGGTTCCGCAGCAATGCCTCGCGGACTAGATCGCTTGGTGACAGCATCCTTGGACTCGGTAGAGCGAAATGGGACTCGGAAGACGATCCATATGTTGAAGCAGATGGTGACGATCCAAGAAACTCGCTGTCAAAGTCATCATGCGATGCTCGTTCGTTGTAAGACAGACCGCGTTGGGGACTGTGAGAGGCATACGCCGTGCTAGCGTCCGAGTCGGATTCATCGTCCTCATCTCCGTCGTCTTCAAGCTGCTTTCGACGCAAGAGCAGCGCTGAAGCGGTCTCATTCCTTGTCGCAGGGGAGGACATCGGTGGCTCTTTTGTGTTGGTCAAGTAGTATTGCGAGATGAGGAACGTGCACTGCTGTTGTTTCTCTCGCAGCGCAAGATCGTACGGTGTCTCGTTCTGAATGTTCGCAGAGAACACGTTGGCGGCACTCTCTAAGAGTAACTTTACTATGGACTCATTGCCCGCGAGTGCCGCGTAATGCAACGCCGTGTCGCCGTCGTGATCCCCCGCGTTGAGCACCGAATCTCCACCAACATCCAGCAAGTAGGCGACGCAATCCAGATGTCCCTGAGCGACCGCGCAATGCAACGGCGTCCGTCCGAATTCTTCGACGACACAAATGTCGGCGCCATGATGCAGCAGCAGTTGCAAGCACGCCAGGTCGCCATGTCGAGCCGCGACGTGAAGCGGAGCGTCGTTGTTTGAGTCGATGTGGTTGACGATCTCCGAGTCCATGTCGCTTTCCGCAGCTGTGGAAAGCAAAAGCTCCACGCATTTCGCATGCGACGAGTTCACCGCCACTTGCAATGCGGTCTCTCCAAACTCCGGATGCGGGTCGTTTTTCGCACGCCACGACAGACACAACTCGACAAGCGGAACGTGCCCCAGTCTGCACGCGATCATCAGGATGGTGTCGCCATCGCCTGGCTCCAGCAGATCAATGGGACATCCGTCGTGGAGATACTCCGAGATCTCCTGGATACGGTTCTTCCGCGCTAAGTCAAAGATTGCATTGCGCCACGCGAGTGGTTTGTTCTTGTTGTTGGTCGTAGCGGTGCTGGTAAACGAAAACGGGGTGTCCTTCTGCGGCGGACACAGGGAACTCCGAGGAGACAGCGCCGAGCTCTTGAAGTCCTCGATTATACGAGCCGAATCGCTGTAACCCGCTTCTAGGGACTGGAAAAGCAGTTCGCGGAGCGCACACACCCACACCTGGGCTTCTTCTTTGCAGGATGCGACCAGGTCGAGGGATCGCGCTTTACTCACCAACGAGAAGCACTTCTCCTTCCCGTGCACGACCGACGAGCTGCTCGCTGTCTGCACCTGCCGCTCAAACGCTTTCGTTCGATGCCCTTCGCGCACCTCGGTCACGAGTCGCAAATCAAGACTTCGCATGCTCTTCTTGTCGCTGGAACTCGCGGTTGGATCGCACCAGGTGATCTCGAGCGAGGATTCCGAGAGCGCACCTTGGGTGACCATCACCCACTGGCGTCGAGGCGTTGCAGCGCCGATGCCGCGATTGTGGTAGGGCACTTTGTAGAGCAGTGCGCCATGTGAAAGCACCGAAGGGATCGTAGCGGCAGCTTGGTGGTACTCTCCGCGTTGTCTGGACTGGAGGTTGCTCGACGACGACGACGGATTGCTTGGTGGGAACGGCAATTGCAAGGGTGGAACAACGACCGAAGGGACGACGATGGAAGCGGCGTCGACGATTTTCAGCTGCAGATGCACGTGACCTGACACGATGTCTTCACTGGTCGTCGTATCAGCACCGCTGCGATAGAGCGTGTAATGCTGGTCGTAAAAGAGATCGCCCACTTTCGTCAACGGGATTTGTGCCTCGCCGACGACGATCTTGTTGTTGGTCTTGACGGAGACATGGAGCACCTGCGTGTCTTTCGATCCCAGCGACGTCGTGAACTGCTGATTCCATTGGGCTTCGCTGCCTCCTTTCTTGTGCAGCACCGTTCGCATGACCGACGACAAAGTGGTGAGCGGCTTGGTCCCGACAGCTATGTCCTGGCTGTCTCCCGCAGAAGGACACACGACTTTCATCTCCAAGAAGGTCGACTGGGTGCCGAATTTCTCTACTTTCACGAGCCCCGACGCGCCGAGCGCATTGATGATCAGCAGAAACGGGTTGCCGTGTTCGTTCTCCTCAGAAGCCACAGGGATTTCTTGCAACACCGGTTTCATATTTGTTGTAGACGACGGAAAAGCTGAAGTTGACGTGCACAGTGATCCCATTTTGGACGTCGCGAGCGGGATCGTGGTGGTGCGGTATTTCCTGGACGAGGTGCTGCCGCCTCCGTTGATCACGGGGTTCAATGTCGCAAACCCCGTAGAATCGGAGTCACTTTCCCCCGAGTGGATCACGACCTGAGGGGCGACACAAAAGTCCACATCCATATCTGCGTCAACGGTGTCATCCGCAGCAACAGCACCATCGTCGCCACCTTCACCGTCACGAACGGGAGCGGACGACTCGATCGCGACCGTAATGCCATCTTCATTCGCCTCCGCGAGTCGCTCCGCTCGCATCTTCATCTGAAGCTGGGTTTCGGCTCTCTCAGCATCGCTACTGACGTCATCTTGCTCCGCTGGCGTCGTGATCACGATCGGCGAGTCTTCCCTACTGAGTCTATGATGATGGTGGTGGTGGTGAACGGGTAGCTGTGGGGTGATCGTGCTCGTCTCGTCGGCTGTCGGTACGAACTTGTACCGTGAAGACGACAGCGCTGACGACGAGGCTTCCTTGAGTCGATGCAGGAAGCCGCTTTTGCTCTTCTGTTGTGCGTCTTTGTAGATCGATTTCTTCACGACCGCGAAGCTCACATCGGTCTCCGAGTCATGGAACTCGTCCGAGTCGCTGTCGGAACCAGCACCCGCGCGCTTCTGTGTCGGTTGTTGCTGGAGGTGTAGCTGCTCGGCAGCAGGGTTTCCAATAGCAGTAAACGCACCGCTGTGATGCGAAGAAGGAGAAGCGTGTGGTGCGGCTCGTCTCGGTGCTGCGCTCACGCTTCGGTCACACGACGTCGCGCTCTCCACTTGGTGTTTCCCACTGCTGCTGGCGATACTTGCAGCTGTAGGGTTTGCGGTGGGTGTTTCCGCATCAAGCGCTCTCGTGGTTGCTGCTTCCTGCTCGCTCTCTGTGATGGCGCGATCGTCGGTCTCGTCCGGCTGCATATTCATCATTCTCGCTGCCGTGCGCGCGCAATGGATCAAACCCGCACGTACGACTGCCGACGAGAGCCCAACCGCGCAGGGATCGCGGTTGCGCATCCATGCAAGCACACGCACAAAACCCCTCTCGGTTCTTCCGCATGCGACTAACCGGACGTTTGCCCGTCACTGAGAGCGAGGATGTTAAAAATAGTCTCCTCCAGTATCGCAAAGCACGCAGAAGGAAACGCCCCGTTTGGGAAGTTATCTACAAAGTAGACGACATCCTCCTCGCTTTCAGCATCATGCTCAAAACCCCACCAACACAACCGATGAAATGGAAAGCACACACCACAGACGCGTCCACCATCTCGCGATTACTCGTACTCACGCATCCGCTCTCACACACGAACAGCATACCCGACTTGGAAGACAACAGCAACGAAAGAATCATCATGGAACGGATCGTCGCGTCCTTGGGTTTATATGTTGAGTTTGTATTATCACCTCGCAGCACTTCCATTTGTACCAGCAACGACGATGTTAACATCCTATCTACGAAAAAAAATCAAAACGATCCAAAAGCGCGGCAACTTCAACTTTGAACAGCCACACATCTGAAAGTAGAAAAAAAATAGGAAACTTCAAACGGTGGTAATCAAATCCATTGCCTCTACTGTTATCCTGTGGATTTGAAAGAAATGTATGTGACCTTATGGTGGAGGTGGCAATACACTTATTCCGAGGATGGCTTGGCGTTTGGGTCGATCAACTTCTTGAACTCATCGTACAACACAAGCACGATGGCACCACCGGTACCACGGATGATGTTGGAGCCCGCACCCTTGAAGAACGCACCGCCACCTTCCTTCTTGAAGATCTTGGTGGCACAGTCCAAGGTCGACGTGTACAAGATCTCCTTACGGCCAGCTTGCATCATCATACGACGACGGACAGTGTCGAATGGGTACGACACGATACCGGCGATCGTGGTCACGACCTGGGCGACGGCCCACTTCTGCCACATTGGCGCGTTCTTTGGGTCCGCCAAAGCGACATCACGCAAAGTATCGTAACCACCGAAGAAAGCGGCACGGTACACGATGATACCACCGACCGACACACCGAAACCTTGGTAAAGACCACGGGCGCCATCCGCCTTGTAGATCGTCGTGATACAGTTCGCGAGACCAGTGTACATACGCGACTTACCCTTGCCGACATCAGCGGCGAGACGGGTACGGGCGAAATCCAGAGGGTACACGAACAAAAGCGAAGTGGCACCAGCAGCACCACCCGAAGCCAAGTTACCCAAGAAGAAGCGCCAGAACTGGTCCTTCTTCACGCCGTCCAAGAAAAGCTTCTTGTACTTGTCCTTGAACGCAAAGTTCAACGCCTGCGTTGGGAAGTAACGGATGACGTTGGCCAAGTTGCCACGCCAGAACGACGCAACACCTTGCTCCTTCGACACACGCACAAAGCAGTCGACGATACCCTTGTATTGGTCTTCTGGCTTGATTTGCGACGACACGGCTTGCACTTGCAGCAAAAGCTTGACACGCTCGATTGGGGCGACGACGGTCTTGGAGATCGTACCGGCGACACCACCGGCAGCCAAGTCCAAGAAGAAGGACACGACGCCGGCATTGCTGTCGGAGGTAGCCAAAGGCTTGTAAGCAGAGATGGCGCTCATCTTGTGCGGCTTTAAAAGTTTTCTGGCGGAGCTTGAGCTAAACGGAGAAAAATCCTAAATGATTGCAGCCTCGAGTGCCAGCAGCTTCGCCATTCTCTCCCCCTCGCTCCTTCACGGACCACCACACAAACCCAGCTTTGACATCAGAAAATGCCATTTCAGCCAATCCGAGCGCCATGCAATGCGCGCCGCACTCGCGATTGGCTCGAAAGGGGACAAGTAGGGGAGGGAGGGGTTTCAAACGAGTGGTTCTCTTTCATCGCACTCGCGCTGGCTCAAAAAAGTTTGACGAGAAACCCGAATATAAACTGTCGCGGGTTCGAGTTCACTTGATCTCAAAAGCGAAACGCCTACTGTAGAGTGAGAAAACAAAGGGGAGGAGTTTCAGTCCTGCGAAGGAGGGATGTGGGATCATGCACTTTGTTTGCTTTCCGTTATTTTTTTTTTATTTATTTATTTGTTTGTTGCAAGGAGCATCCGTTATTATGCGCGAAGGGCTGCCAGCCACATCCAGTCGTTGGACGGTTCATCGCTGCCGTCATGAGCCACACAGCGTCTTGGCTTGCATGGAGGCGGTATTGAAGGGATTGCTGGCGCGATCGCGTGTGTGTAGTCATGTTGTGCGCTTGATCCACGTGGCCACGTCGACCTCACTTATTTGTCCACATCCACACGCGCTCCTCAGATTTTCTGCTTTGATTCGGGAAGCAGGTCCCTCCCCTCTCCCTTCCTTCCCCTTTTCGCTCTCGACAAACCCAACACGGTGCAGATGCGAGCACCACCTCGGAATCTCACAGTTTATCCATTCGCACAGGATCTCATCGTTCGTGTGCACCTCCGATCGCCTCAAGACATCATCTCAACTCTGCACATCGTATTCAGTTTAACAGGCTCATGAAGTCAGAGAGTCTGCTCGCTCTCTTGGATAAAGTGCGGCCATATCGTCAGGACGGGACGTGGGTGAGGCCATGTGGGTCACCGTTGCGCTTCAACGCATGATTGGGTCCCCTGGAAGCGCTTCCGGATCAAGAGCTCCCATCGATTACGCCACTATGACACACCCGGCAAGCACGCCGCTCTTGTGCGCGCGCACACGCTCGCTATCTCTCTGTATGCAGCCAATGCTCGCTCCGCTGCGCTCTCAGCTGCTTCGATGGCAGCTCCTGCTTACACATCCAAAGTTTCCCTCCACGTCGTGGATCAGCACCCGCGACCGCCAGCGATGCGGAGGCACGCCGTGGAGCTCTGGATCGACAGCATGTTGAGCGTCGTGGCCCATGCCAGCGCGGCGATCAGCACGATGAGTGTCACAAGCCCCGCGCACGTGCTCGACTGTCCATGGTACTTGAGCTCCTGCGCCTCGAGTTTCTGGTTCGGGAGCAGCACCAGTGTGAACAACCCGAGCAATTGCGCACCCAATGCGATGAGCAAGCAATACGCGACTTGGTGGCGCACATGCGTCGTGTCGGTCGCAATGTCGTCGTCGGTCACATCGAAGTAGCCATCGACAAAGTTGTACACGCTCGTCGCGAAGGGAGTCGCAAGATTGTGCACCGTCGTGAGCAAGCTGTACGTTGCGCCTTCGAAGCCGTGCTCTGCGATCTCGACCGTGACGAAGCCCGCGATCACATGCCGCATGCCGTCGGGGATCACGGCCAACTGCGGACCGCCCAAGTAGAACCACTGGTTGCGCTCGACGTCGAAAGTCACGGCCATATTGACGCCAAAGTTCACGGCGCTTGTGAACACGCTGCACACCAGCATGAACTTGCGCCAACTCGCATTGAGGAAGTATGTGCGCATGAGCCACGTTGCTGCCACAAAGAGAAACGTCGAGACACAACTCGCGATGTTGCTATTGAGCGGTGCGATGCCCGCCCAGTACTCCTGGATGGACGCCATCCCTGAGAATCCAAAGTTGCTCAAGAACGAATTGAGGAAGTGGAACGTCATCAATTGCCAGATCGCTCGTTGCTTGAGGATGCGCCACATCTCCTGGAACGGACGCTGGAGTATATCTGACGAGAACGGCTCTTCGTCGAGCAAGAAGATGGTGGCGATGCAGCCGAGCGTTGTGAAGAGACCGCATGTGAAGAACACGATATGGTACGGCACCGACCAGGAGAAAGAGCCTCCGTACTCCGCTCCATTGAAGCAAAGCGCAGAGGCTATCCCCGCGAATAGGTTTGCACTATAGCGGACAATGTAGATCGTGGATTGCGCCGTCCCGCGCACTTCGATGTGTTCATGCTGCGCGAGTTCGACCATGATGCCATCGCAAGCCACGTCTGCGATCACATAGCCGATGCAAACGAGCATGATCTCGATCAAGTATCGTGCACCAGCTTCCGGAGCATGCGGGTTGCCGATCACGCGCACAGCTACGTCTCGTGTTCGGTGGATTTCGCCTGCCTTGTAGTATGGTTCTTCATGTGGGCTGTATGCGAGAACCATGAGCGCGACGAAGCAAATGAACCATCCGATCAGAATGTACGACTTCCGGCGATATCCGAATATCGGGTAATGGTCGGACAAGATGCCGAAAAGCGTTTTGTACGACCAGGGCAACTGAATGACCATCGACGCGGCACTCACTTGGTAGCTTTCCATGTTTAAATAGAGCTTGAAGAACGGGTAGATGAGCGAAGGGAAGAGTCCATTAAGAAACCCAATGCACGCATAGTTTACCAAAAGACCAAAGTGGGACGCTTCGTAGACGTTCACGACGCCTTTCTTCGATGGCAGCAAGTCGGACGACCTCTGAGCGAGGATCTTGCGCGTTGTGTCCTGTTCAGCTGGCGCCATTCCTCGCTGGTACTGGTTCTCTGCATAAGGAATGGTGTCTTTGTCCTTTGTAGCGGACCGAATGGGAGTCTTGCGAGATGGCGGCGATCGGTCGTCACCATCAGCTGTGTACGAGGATGACGAGCCGACACCTTCCTCTGTCTTGAGCAGCGCATCTTTTGAGGGCTTGGAAGACGACGGCATGTCGCTGTGGCACAGCTGCGCCAGACCCTCCTACTGACAACGTGAACGAGATCTGCACTCTCTGAACAGACGCTGAGGTGGAGTCGTCTTCCACTCGCTGCATGCAGGAGCGAGCGAAAGGAAAGAAGAAACCATTTGATCGCAGCTGGTGCAAGTGCTCTGATTTTGTGAGTGCAGCTTGTGAAATGTGGCGGACACGAAGCGTCGCGATCTGGAAAAAATGAGCGGACGAGAGCGGATTGGGCGAGAATGAATGTCTCGACACCTCATTCATCATGCAAAGTACGCTCTCATTGACATGCGCACTTAATGGAAAGTTCCCGAGTTGGTATCGGAATCAAGCATTTTGGTATCAAAACGCAACAAAACGGGAAGCGCAGCGAAAGGAAGGAATCGCTGGAGATGCTGCATTCGCTCTACATCATCAACAAGTCCGGGGGACTCATCTACCAGCAGGACCTCAGCAGCGCCGCGCCGAAGCTCACGTCCAACGACCACCTGCGCCTCGGGTCGACGTTCCACAGTATGCACGCGATCGCAGTGCTCGTACGTTTCTTTGCGGACTCGGCGATCCAATTCCGCATCATTCGACTTATTCACGCTTGGAATGCTCCTATATGTGGATGGTACGCTTACTGTAGGCCTCGCCGGTGTCGACGGCGGGAATCGAGATGCTGGAGACCGATACGTTCCGCCTGCAGTGCTTCCAGACGCCGACGGGTTTGAAGTTCTTCATCACGGCAGCGCTCGGCACCCCAGAGCTCGACTCGGTGCTGCGCACGATCTACGAATTGTATGTCGACTACGTGCTCAAGGTGAGCGATACGGCTTGTATGAACGGCAGTGTGTGTGTGTGTGGCTGCGATCGCGATGTATTCATGCTTCTTGCGCGCTGGTGTGTAGAACCCATTCTATGAGTTGGAGATGCCGATCCGATGCAGTTTATTTAACTCCAACCTCAAGACGTTCGTGGACAAGTTCAACTTGGACAGCAGCAGACGACGACCTCAGGGCGGTGAACTGTATTAATTCTTGTTCCTTACGTGTCTCTGCGATGATCTGACAACAAAATAGCAACGTGCAGTTGAGCAACAACCAGTGGCAAATTATTTGTATTCTTATGAGCATCCCCGCAGTGCTCCTCTCCATCAAACTACTCAAGCTCTTGTTGTGCCTCGTCCAAGTCCAGCACCAACGCGCCGTCGCCGCAGAAATCGTTTCCCTTCCAGTCCCCTTCGTAAAATGTGCCGTCCGTGAACGTGTACCGCCCCAGTCCGTGGCATTTGTCGTCCTTCCAGTCGCCGCTGTACACGCAGCCATTGGCGTAGGTGCATTCCCCACGCCCGCACCGAACGCCACCGACCCACTTGCCAGTGTAGCGATCCCGTGTGCGTGCATACTCACAAGTGCCGAAGCCATTGCGCTTCCCGTTTCTCCAGTCTCCACGATACGTCGTTCCGTCAAAGAGCGTGGCGACCCCATGACCGCTGCGTCTGCCCGAGTGCCAATGCCCAGCATACGTCTCGCCAGGGTGCTCACTGGTGCCTTCTCCGTGCGGAACCCCGTTCACAACTTCTCCTTCGTAGCTGCACACGCCATTGCCGTCGTCATAGTGCTCAAGTCGTCCGAAGTCAACCCTGCCGCCGACTCCCCACGCCGCAACAAGGCGTGAACCATCGGAATACGACGTCGTTCCGCTTCCGCACCTGTCGTCATTTTGCCAGCGACCTTCGTGTTTGACTTCCACGCGCTGCTTGGATTGGTTTTCGCGGATATGGTGCTGGAGAATGCCAAACCCGTGGCGTTGGTCGCATGCCCATTCTCCTGCGTACACGTCTTCGTTGCTGTACGCCATGGTGCCCTGACCTGATCGCTGGTCATCCGTCCACTCGCCTTCGTACACGTCGCCATTTCGATACGTGCACTTGCCGCGACCATGCCGAATCGCGTGCTGGATGTCCATTTCTCCAACGTACACGTCGCCATGCTCGTAGTGTTTCGTTTGGATGGGGCTCGCGTTTGGGTCGTCGCTATCGTTGGTGCCATCTGGAAGAAGAGGTTGCGGTCGCCAGAAATGCAAGGCGCTCGTTGTGTCGATGAATTGGTTGGTTGTCGGGTTGATTCCGCCAAACACATACAGAGATTTCTTATCAGCGGTGGATACACAGGCATGACCCATGTAGCTCGTCAAACCAGCATTCGGAGTCAAGATCTCACGAATAGAGCTGCAGGCAGCGTCCAGCAAGACGCATGATGACGTGGGAATGGCGGGGTCCAGCTCCGAGAACCCGCCGTAGATTACAATCGCTTCTCGGGCGTGTTGCTTGTCTTTTTCGTCTAGTTCTTCTGGTGGAATGTCGTCCGTGAAGTGCATGATCTTCCCGTTCGGCTCTTCCATTGGCAGAACCATAGCCAGTGCCGTGAAACAGCATCGCGCGGTAAGTGCTTTCGAGTTCTCCGAAGGTGGAGGCGACAGAGCGAGTGTCGACCAGGCGTTTGTGGTCAGATCAAGAACGTGCACGCTCTCTAGAAATGGTCCGGGAACCATCGATTGCTTGCCTCCGATCACTACAACTTGGCTCCCATCGTTCCAAGCGACAGCGGAATGGTAAGCAAGCGGCAGTGGACTGGTTCCTGACGGTGACAGCTGAAGCCAACGCGGTTTGACAGAATGGTGAGCAGGTTTATCCTCGCCAGGGAGGGACGAACCAGGATGTGGAGGATGTTGCACCTTTTCAAGCAGGAGCAGCCAAGCATCAGCAAGGATCTTCCCAGTCGAGTCTTTTCCTCCGAGAATGAGCACTCCGTCGTCCTTCGGTTTGTTTTCTGCTGTGGTGTACTTGATGCACGTACCGGTATGCCAGCAACGCTCGCATGGGATTGCGCTGGTATCGGCAGCTGGGTCGTCAGCTTCAGGAAAACACTTCATCTCTGTGCACCGCAGAACATTGTTCGAGAAGCTCAGCTCATGCACGTCGTTGGAGAGGGAATCCAAGCCATTCGCGCCGATCTCTGCGCCAAAAGTGATCCGCTCGCCTCCAAACACATACGCGTTCTCATTTACGGTGACCACTGAGTGTCCTACGCGGCGCGAAAAGGATCCTTCAATGTCATAATTCGTTACCCATTTGTCGCTTTGGAGATCGAACAAATCCAGCCTCGACGTTTCCTGGAAAGCGTCAAACGGTAGCTCTCGTCCAGCAACAAGAACCGCACTGCAACAAGACACAGGTCAAGTTGGTCTTTCGTCCGACTCCAACGACAGGCAACTTACAACGTGAGAGCGATGGTGATGCAGACGTACATGTGGTTGTTCAGTAACCCGGCACATGCTCCAGACAATCCGTACTGGACATGTGGCTGCTGGTGTCGCTGCTCCACTTCCTGTGCTGCATGAATCCCCCATGGTTGATACTCAAGCGTCTGGAAAGGCGCGAACACACTCACAATGGTCATTTCAACAAACAAGCGCCAGCGCATGCGAGTGGGACAAACATCAACTCAATGTGGGCAGCAAATCCGTACGTGCAAAGCCTTGAGTTCCTGGGGCTCGGTCGTCATTGTATGTTTGGACCGAGTCTCGAGCTCTGTGTCTGATCAGTCACGCGTTGCAGAACTGGCAAGTCTTGTTGAAGTGTTGCTGCGCGGGAGTTGTGGATGTATGGGAAGAGCCACTTTTTTAACTGACGCAAAGCTGGACGCGACCCTTTGACGCAAAAGATCGATCGAGCATTTTCGTTCTGTTCAGCTCCATCGGGCTCGAAGCTCCACAACGAAGCGAAGCACCAGCCATCCGCAGCTTGATGAATACGACGTCTGGGTCAGTCACAGGAAGCGTGGCTTCGATCGCGCGAAGCAGCAGTGGGTTGGAGATGGCTCCACCGCTGCAACATCAATCGGTTTCAGCGGCGTCGTTGCCAGCGAGTGGGGAACGCACCAAGCAATACGAGGAGCACATGGTCGACATCGACGAACTGGAACGGCGTCTCAAGACTGACCGCCAGATGGGCTTGTCTTCCCATCTCGTCTCGCAGATTCAGAATGAGAGTCCACGACTGAATTTGCTGCCGACTGACACGGATGCCGGACATGGTAGTATCCACGAGCTCGTCGGTGTGTTGCGAGACGGTGGTTGGATCCACACGCGAGCAGAGAATTTGTTGCCCGGAGATGTGATTACGTTGAAAGAAGGACAATGTGTGCCTGCGGATGTGCGCATCATCGAGTGTCAAGAGATGTGGGTGGACCAAAGCGTGCTGCTCGGCAAACGAGACTCGGAGCCTCGCGTCGCGACAACGAATTCGGTTTTCGACGAAGCAGATGCCAATGTTCCGTACATGGAGGCGATGAACATCGCATTTTACGGCACGACGGTCACTCGCGGACAGGGCAAGGCCATTGTGATCCGAACAGGTACGAGATATGGTTGACAATGAATGGTGTCTGAGATCTAAAACTACCTCATGTGTTTCTTGGCTCGACTCAACAGGCAAAGATACTGTGCTTGGAACCATCTCCGAGGCGCTTTTGCAAAAGCAAAAAGATGGCAGCAAGCGTGGCGAGGTTGCTTTGACGGAAACCATGAAGCAGTTTGAAGTGATGTGCAAGAACGAGGTGCTTCCATCAGCGATCAATCGCATCTCTACGCTGGTCGTCGAGCACTCGGATGTCATCAAGCGGACTGTGATCGCTGCATCGTTTGGCGTGAATCCCACAGTGATCATCGAGTTGGAAGACCTCGTTCTCGCAAATGAGACCTCGTCCGACGAGTTGGAGCGTGAGATTGCCCTCCAAATGGTGAATTATTGCAGCGCAAGCGAGGATGCAGCTTTGTTCACAAAGGCTCTCGCGGCGTGTCGCCATCGCGTTGAAAGTGTGCCGTCCTCTGGCGCTGGTTTTGCCAATGGGAACGCTCCCAGTAGTGATCCGTGCGATGCGGTGGGTGGCAGTCAGCGCGTTCCTTCCCTTCCAGCGTCCTCGCCGATAGCCGCTCCTGTTGTGGTGGACCCGCTTCGTGATCAGAATGCTATCCTCCGCTTCTGCGCGCAGTTTGGCATGAACTCGCCCCGCAATGTCAGTGCCGCGAACCGGAAAATGCGGTACTCGACGTTGCTGCACGCGCAGATCAGTGGCTGCGAAGTGTACGTGCACTTTGATCAAGAATGCGGAGCGCATGTGGTCTTGCTGCAAGGTCCTGCGCGCGAGATCCTCTCGCGATGTGGGAAAGTGCGCCGAGATGGCACGTCGACGATGTCGGCGCTGGAAACTGCAGATCTGCAGAAAATCCAAGACATGGTCATGGATTTGGAAGCCCGCGATCAAACGGTGGTCAGCTTTGCTGAACTCTACCTTGATCCCGAGATGTACCCTGTCGGGGTGAAGTTCGATATCGAGAGTTTCAACTTCCCAACGTCCAATATGTGCTACCTGGGCTCGCTCGGATTGATCGAGAAACTGCAGCCAGAGGTTGTGCTCATGGGATCCTTTGCGCGCGCTGCGGACGTCCGACTGCTCATTGCTTCGGTGGATGTCCAATACCCAGATGATAACGCACCGTATCTGGTCGAAGAGGAGGAAGATGCTATTGTTCAAGATGATGACGACATTGACGAAGAAGACAGCGGCGGACGCGTGCGATGCGTCTGCAAGGTCCCTGTTCGGCTTCGCGAAGCGTCTACAGGCGAGGTGTTCGACGTGGATGCCAGCGTGTTCCGCAGCAAGGTGCTGTCGATCTCGAATACACTAAGCCAATGGCGTCAAATCTTGACGCAGCATTCGATCGTGGTTTTCGACGGATGCTCGCCAGCACAGATCGATCTGCTTGTGGAAACGTTGCAGGAATTGGGCGAATGCGTTGGACTGGTGGCGTCGGGATGTGCGAACGCGCTGGCAATCTCGAATGCAGATGTGGGCTTTGCGATCCCAGCGCAAGAAGTGATCGATCTCGGTGAAGCGGCTGCGGACGTCGTGCTCGGTAGCGCAACGTGCCCTCGCAGCGATGCAATCCGGCTGATCGAATCCGCGAAAAAGATCTCTCGCATCGATACGTCCTCCCGCGTGACGCCGCTGCCAAATCTGACAAAAGCCAAGTCCGTGGTCGTCAATCTTCTCCGAGAGAGTATTTCCGCTGGGAAACTACTGGGGCTCACGGAATCGGACCTCAAATCGTGTTTCGAGAGTGCGCTTTCAGGCGAGTTCATTTTTCCAGTGTTTTTGTTGTATCGTATGCCTTTGTGTAACGTGCTGGTTCATTTCGTTTTAGATACCCCCACTTTGAGCCCAGGATTGGTGAGCCCCAGCATCTATCCAGCGGCAACGACGACGTCAAACCTGGTGTTTCCTCCGCTGAGTCCGTCGAAATTCCCTCCCAGCGCGTTCCGTAGCACGGGGGTGCTTTTGAACCCAAGTGCGGACATTGCCCACGCATCTGTGTCCAGCATCTGAGGCGAAGCAAGCAATCGACAACAAATATGGAGGACATCTATGCATTCAGCATCAACGGAAACCTCCCATGCCAGATCTCCACTCCCCATATCCTGCATAGCAACGAAGGATGAATCTCTCTGCATTTTCTTTTTCTACTAAAGTGAATGAATAAAGTCGGTACGTAACCTGCTCCAAGCTATTCATAGTGTGCACATTAATAGCGTTTGCGTAGACACACACACAGTGAAGGTTGGCGATTTCGGCGCACAGTCCAAAAGTGATGCCATTACTCATTGCACGCATGAACGGATTCACATCATCGAGGCGCAATGACAGAAGCTACTCTATCCGTGCCAACGGAGCCTCCTTCCGTAGCATCAGAATTGCCGCAAAGCGTGAACTCCGGCTTGTCAGGCGGACAAAATACGTCCGCGGCGAAAGCGGTGGGGTGGAGCTCCGTGCTCCGGCGACCCACTCAGGTGAGTCGCAATGATGGCGTTCGTCCATCTACTGCCCAGCCTGCTGTGGCCGACCACAATAACAGCAGTGGCAACCACGACAACCCAACAGCGCCATTGCTGCAATCCCTGCTGCGACATCAAGGCAAAAAGGAGGCGTCGGATGCGCGGCAAATCCCGAACGAAGCGATTTTCAACACCCAGTTCACGACTGCCGGACGCATGTTCCTCACGAAAGTGAAGAAAAACCGCGCGATGCAAGTCGACCGACGCACGAAAGGCTTCCAGCAGGGGATCGACGAGCACACCGTGCTCACCGACCCGATCACGAAGCGTCATTACCGGATCTTGATTCTCGATCCCGATATGCAGCGCAGAGAAGACCTCGCCGATGGTCTCGAGCACTTTTTTGAGATTCTGGTCGCCCCCAGCAACGAGCGTGCGCTTGCGCTGCTTTCGATGTTCAAAGTGGACTTGATCCTGCTTCGCGTCGGCTTCGGGAACGACAACTCGGCGACTTCGAGTCCAGCGCTTGCGTTCCTGCGCGAGATGAAAAAGAAGTTTGTGCATACGCCAGTGTCGGCGATGGTGCCTCCGGCAAGCGAGATGGGGACAGAGATGCAAAAGCTGCTCCAGCGAGCTCTAACTCAGGGTGCCTGTGGGTATTTCGAAGACGATGTCTCGATCCCCACTTTTGTGAAGCGCCTCGGCAAGCTGTTGCACTCTCTGGTCGTGGCGCAGTCGGAGTTGGTGCAATGTCGAGGGATTTCCCATGCTCAAAACGAGCAAGCGGACGACGTTTTGCCCGTGCAAGCCATCAAGAAGCGTGACACGACCGTGAGCTTGGTCAAGCGACCAGCGACATCGAAACCCGACTCTGTCACCTATGATCAAAGCCGCATGATGCTCGAGCTCAGCTTGAACCAGCGCAAGCAGTGCATCCTGCAGCGGCAAGCGCTCACGGAGGCGCTGGACAACCAGCACTCGGTGCTCGGTGTCGAGCTGACGCTCTCGGCGTCCGCATCGACAGGACTCATCGGTCTCGCGTCCTCGGCACCGTCACTGCGACAGTCGGTGTCGTCCCCCGGTCGTGGTGGCTTCTTTCCTCCTGACAAACGCAGCAGTGCCCGCAGCACCTCCAGTCTCACGAAGAAGATCCCGCCTCTCCCATCCCAGAAAGAGATCAGCAAACGCATTTACGCGAAACCCCACGAGATCCAGGAGAAGATCCATAAGCATCTGTATGAAACGTACCACACGTCCAAGCACGACGCGATCCCGCAAGATCCATTGCTGCATCATTGCATCGCGATTGACCCGCAGTCGATCTCCAAGTCGGCGGGCAAGAGTTTGCTCGTCGCCAAGGCGTTCTTCCTGTACAAGGAGCAACGCTACGAAGAAGCGCTGCTGCAAAGCAACCGCGCGATCAAGATGCAGGGCAACAATCTCGTGAAACTGGCGTTCTTGCTTCGTGGCGTGCTCTTCGACATCGGGGGACACTACACCAAAGCCGAGCACGAATTCCGCACGTGCCTGAAGCTGGACCCAAACCTGCATCAAGCGCATTTCAACCTCAGCGTGAGCTTGCTGAAAATGGGCAAGGACGAGCAAGCGCTGCAGGAGATCTCGCTCGCGCTGCAGTTCAACCCAGCGAACGAGCAGTACCTACGCAACCGAGCGTTGATCTACCGACGCATGGGCAATTTCGCACTCGCGCAGAGCG
Source organism: Globisporangium heterothallicum (assembly GCA_023334155.1). Taxonomy (NCBI): domain Eukaryota; phylum Oomycota; class Peronosporomycetes; order Pythiales; family Pythiaceae; genus Globisporangium; species Globisporangium heterothallicum. The sequence goes on along the minus strand of JAASGH010000018.1, from coordinate 64,532 downwards.
AGTACACGAGACTGGAATCGCTTCCGGGAGCCACTGCTGGTGCAGCTCTGCTGATCTCCTCGTCGGCGCAGGGAGGTACGCTGGAGAGCGCGCTGAATAAGTGCGATATGAGGGACGGGTTGTTCGACCACTTGTTCGGGAAACCCACGGAGGAGAAGCTCGCGCTCGTGTGCCCGCCAAGAGACCGCACGCCAGCGATGGTCGATGCGATTGTCGCGCTGTTGCAGACCGTGCTCTTTTTCCAGGATTTCCCGACCCAGGTCTTGACAAAAGTAGCCGAGCACATGGAGTACGAAGTAGTCACGTGTGGGAAATGCTTCACGTTAGGGGAAGACCACCCGCAGAATTTCTATGTCGTGCTGCACGGCAAAATCAGCGTGCGGCGGAAATTCGGGGATTTCGCGTCGAGTGTGACGACCCACCACATGGACAAAGGCATGACGTTCGGGTGCACGGGCCACGCTGTGTCGCTGCATTCCCAATTGATCGCCGACGAGAGCACCGAAGTTGGGATCCTATGGCCCGACGCCTACGATCTGTCGATCCGAAGCTTTTGCTCGCAGCGGAACAGCGAGATCTTTAAATTCCTGGAGCACATGAAAGCATTCCGGCACTTCAGTACGAGCGAATTGGGTCACATCATCGGGATCTCGGAGCGGAAACGGTTCCGCAAAGGCGAAGTCATCTTGGAGCAGAACGAGACTCCAAAGTATTTGTGCATTCTATGGAAAGGTACGTGCTTGATGTACCAGGATTTCAAGAAACCTCCGTTGAGCTCTGGCACTGGGAGCGACGGCGACGAGGACAACCTCAGCGATAGTAGTGGCGATGACGACGACGAGCGAGTTCGGTCCAATCGGACAGCGAAGCTGCGCACGGAGGAGGAAACGAAAGTGCTCCCCTTCCATCGGTTCATCGCAAAACCGGACTGGCCGCTTGACTTTGAGTCTCACGCCCGCAAGCTGAAAAGTCGAAAGCATGCGCGAGCACGCAGGAATGCGCTTTCAGGGGGAGTTCATGCTCATGTGTGGAAGTCCCCGCAGCGTTTAGACAGCATGTTGAAGATCCCGCCGAGTTTCCCCGAGAAACTCAAGTCTGACGAGAAGCATGCGCTCATCAAGACACTCGTAGCACCCGCGATCTTCGGCGAGTCGACATTCTTGAACCAAGAGTACCAGCGATCCAAGTGGTGTGTTTGCGTGAAACCTTTGTGTCATTTGTGGTCGTTCTCATCTGAGCTCATTCATTGTGGCGTGATACTGATGGAATTCGAAACAGCTCGATCGTGGCCGATTGCATCGTCGAAGTGCTGCTTTTCGATCACTTGCGCCTCCAGGAAATGGATTTGGCGTCGGAAGTGATCCAAGAGATCTCCGAGTACGCTCCAAAGTACCTGAACGAAAAGCAGGTCGTGAAGCGGAAAGTGGAAAAGGTACGGAAGAAGGAATCGACATGCCCAAGCTTCAGTGGAGCTGTTGCTGCTCGCACGTGTAGGTCATTCTCACTTCGTGATTGTGAAACCTCGTTCGCTGTAGGAATCGTGGAGCGAGTACAAGAACATGCGGCTGCTCGAAGTGTCCAAGTCGAGGTGGCCCGAAGCCAGAGTGAGTATTCTTGCTACAATTCATTCAGCGAGCGTTGAGGCGGATGAGAGAGATTGAAGTTCAAGGTGGCGTTGTTTGTTGTACTGTATTATTGCACAGAAACACTTGCGCATGCTGTCGAATGGGTGCAGCATCATGCTCGCAGGTCAGCAGACGCAGCCCCATCCTTCCGAGCACGACTTTGATGATGCGAGACGCTCGCCAGCGAACCAGGGAAGTCCGTACGATCTGAAACGCTCGAGCAATACGGACAAGAGCAGTCGATGATTAATGTGCCGACCATCTAAATGAATTGAATCGCTCTGGGTCATCTTCACCAGATTCGTCATGTTCCCGACTGTGTGTATACTATACTGTACAGCTGTATCAAATGCACACAGCACAAGCGAGCTACTTTGGACGAGAAAGTCCAGAAACCATCACCAACGTGGCTCGCAGCCTCACTCTCTGTCGATGCGCGTTGCAAGTACAAAACGGAGACACACGTATCGCATTCCTCAGCGTTCACGAGAGCAAGCGCGGTTCTCCCATGACGGAATCCAAGAAGGTGCACGCAGTCGTTTGCGAGATATGGAAGGATAGTTGCACGGATGAGTGGACAGACATGTACACCATGCGGATGTGGACAGCGAACAAGAGGGGTCTGATCTGAGAAGAAAACGGGAAGCAAGTCGTCTCTCTCTCTCTCTTTTCTCTCTCTAGACGATACAATCGATGCGCTGCGGAGGATGACCGAAGCAGCCCCGAATGCATGGATTGGGATGCGTCACGTGGGAACAACCATGTTCTTGCTGTTTTTTGCAGCTCATGAGGATGTGTTGGCTCTGTGAAGGTTCGACATGGACGCGTGGCCACTCTGGAAGGAAGAAGACGCGTGCTTGAGGGAAACGCAAGACGATGACTCTTCCAGATGCTATGCGTGCGCATACGCCTGTTTTTCTTTTTCTCCTTCGCCATTTTTTTCCCCCACCCACACAGAAGATTTGCAATCTCGGTAGACACTCGCTGAGTTTGTCCTCCCTGACAGCAGAAACATGCAAATGAATGGCTCCAGAGAAAGTGACATCGTTTGGAAGGTCTCGATTGACAAAAGGAGGTGGCACACACTGCATTCCATAATACTGCAGGGTTTGTCGATCGAGAGTCGAGATCACCTCGTTTCAGCTGTAAACACTGCATAGCACCCTGTTTTGGGAATGCGAGTGATGCACATTCGACCACATTCTGATTACGCAGCCAAGAATACGACAAGTAAACTACATGTCCAAACCGATTCTTCTGTCAATAGCATTGTCTTTTTTATTGTCATTTCTGCTGTTGTGACTTGAAAAACTCGGTCATGTATTGCATAAATTCCTCGCTCGATGCAATTTTTCGATGCTGGGATAAAAAGGATGTGAGGGATAATAATTTTGGCATCCAAGTTATTTAGGCGGACGGTGCATGGACGAGGAGGAAGCGCGATTTGTGCGACACGCGACGCAGACAGTGGCATCGATGCGATGGAACAAGCACGGGGAGACGGAAGATTCCCTGGTAACAGTATGAGTGGCAGCAATGCAGGCGCTGCGTCTATTCTCCCCAGTCCACCACACAGCGACAGCGTCGACGTCAACGGCGGCGCAGAAAACGAGGAAGAACAGGAGCACGCACGCGCGCAGAGCCTTCCGAGCGCGTCGAACTGGCCGTCGCCTCGTGGCGCAGCCGACAGCAGGGTACCGGTATCCGCACCCACCGTCTCGCCGCCACCCGCCCTTTCCGCGTCCACACCCCCACTCTCCCTGTCTCGGTCGTTCGAAGTAGTAATGGCCACATCCACATCTGCCGCGCCTTTCACAGCGAGCCCCATGCCCGCGCCACGCATGGCCACGTTCTCCACTGCCACGAGCATCGGCGACGACGCCGCAGAGAATGCGCTCGTGCACAACTTCGATCTCAGTAAATACAAAGACGGCCAGTACCGGTTGATCCCGGCTTCGGCGAGGGACCAGATTCGGTACACGGGAAGGTTCCTGCACCACGGACCTTTCGCGAAGCGGAAGTCCAAGGTCAACACGGTGCAGTTCGACTGGTCCGCGGTCGCGTTCGAGATTGTCGTGTGCGGCACCAACACCGTCGCGATTCGACTGAAAGGAGATGGTTCGTTGTTTTATATCTTTTCGTTTGTTGTTACTCTTTCGTCTTGCTACCTCTGCTGGACACATCGAGAGGTTCAAAGAAGACAGTCGAGGAAGACAAGTGGTCAGCACGCGTGTGACCACTCTCCTGACTTATCATGGACATCTATTTTTTTTGTGTCGCTGCTGTCGTGATGTCTTATTTCCTGTTCGGGTTGATGCGTGTGCAGGGAATTACTTCAACGTGTTTGTGAACGGCGCGTTCCGGTGCATCCTCAAGGCGTCGCTCAACGCGACGTGCTGCGAAGGTATGCAAATGCATTCCTGCGCGATGACCGCTGACATCGTGATCGTCGTTTCTAATGCTCTCTTTCTTGGCGGAATGCGCAGTGGCGACAGAGCTGGACCCCCAGCGCGAGTACACGGTCACGATCTCGAAACGAACCGAGCCCCAGATGCGTGGCAAGCTGTCCACGTTCAAGGTCTGCACGTTCTACGGGTTCATCGTCGAAGCGAGCGCAGACGTGCTGCCGCTCCGCCAAGCCGCCAAGCGCAAGATCGAGTTCATTGGGGACTCCGATACGTGTGCGTGGGGCAACGAAGGCAAAGCCACAAGTGCGAAAAACATGTTTGGTGGCAGCATGAAAGGTCGCATGGAGAATGTGTACAATGGCTACGCGTGCATCCTGGCGCGCATGTTTGATGCGGAAGCGCATGTCCTGGCATGGAGTGGGAAGGGCGTCCACAGCAATGCAGCGGATTGGGGACCCAGCATGCCGGCGCTTTGGAAGAACACGATCGCTTCGCGCGAAGGGGAATGGGACATGCAAAGTTGGCAGCCCGACGTTGTAGTTGTCAACCTTGGCGCCAACGATTTGTTCCCTCCTGCGTCGTTGGAGACGGAGATCGTTGGCGCCTACGCGCTGTTTCTGGCCGAAGTCCGATCATGTACGCACAAGTCGCATGCAACGTTGCAAAGGCAGCAAGCTGCTGAGCACTGACCTCTCTTGTTTCTTCGATGTCACAGACCGACCGGATGCCCACATCTTTTGCGTCGTCTACGATGAAGGCTGCATGAGTGCTGAGGATTCCGAGACCAACCGCATCCACGTCTCGCTGCAACTCCAAGAGATCGTGAAAGTCGCCATGTCGAAAGTCAACAAACACGATCCAAAAATGCACTACGCCTTCATCAAAGTATGTGTGCTGTCTATGCATCCGGAAAAACGTGCATGGAAACGAGTGTGCAATACTAAATGAAGTGCGCTGTTTGTCGCTGAATGTCGCTGAATGTCTGCACAGATCGATGGGGGCTTGGAGGAAAACGACTACGCGACGATGATGCATTACGCGGTGAGTGGTCATTTGAAGATCGCATCCCGCCTCGCCGACGAGATCGCGATGCGCACGAAATGGCGCATTGCGAACAATGCCGTGACGATGCCGTACCCGCAAGAGAAAAGTCAGATCCTCATGCCCAAGGACTCCTCCAATTGCACAATCTGTTGAAGCAGGGAGGGGATGGATCTCAAAACGGCGACTGACAGTTCGAGCAGAGAAGAATACGAAGAAAAACAAAAAAGAGAGAGAAGGGGAGGAAGTGGTGATGGAGAGGGAGCTCTCCGCCTTTGCGATGGACGAAGAGGTCGAAGTGGATGAAGCAGCTGCGATGATACCTCATCATGACCAGCGCCACGCAAGTGTATGGATATTTATTTGAACCACGTTTCGTAAATTAGGGGATCACTAGTGAATATTTTGTAATGCACACATGGAATACGCAAGTGTAATCGGTTGCGCGCGCGGAAAGTAAGCTGCACTCGCAAAACCAGATACCTGCACACGCACCGTTTGCGCTTGAACTCTGCGCTGTTCCCTCCTCCCCATTGTTGCTGGCTGTGATCGACCACATCCTCTCACATCTCAACATTTCGGATCATTTTGATTGCACACACATTGCCATTTTCTGAAAGTTCGAAATCCCGACAACATTTGTCATTTGCTCCTCGCTCCACCGCACATTGACAAATTGTGATGTCCATGTACCCTCTTCTGTCGTTCCTATTGCTACTAAAGTAGTACTCTGGTTGAGAGCAACCTGTCGAATACGGTAGTCGAGACACATTAAATCGAACTGCAACTCCGATTGCCTTCCTCAAAAATCAAAGCTGGCAGTGTGGTGTCCGTCTACATTTCCGCTTCATCCACAAGAAGAGCAGGCGACTCGGAAGACGAAGAAGATGGCGGAGAAATTGCGCGACCTGCGCGCGCTGCTGAGCCGCACGAACGTGAAGCTGCTGTCGCTGCGCAACAACCTCAGCAACGAGAAAGGCGCTGCTGGTGGTGGTGGTGCCGTGGAGCTCACGGGCAAGACGCTGCAGGCGTTCCTCGTGGACACGGCCGATGCGCACCAGAGCGAGTACGTGAGCGAAGCCAACAAGCGCCGCGAGTTTCTGAGCGGGTTCACGGGATCCAACGGCACTGGTAAGTGGGTGTGGGGGATAGTAGCCAGCGCTATCTACTGACCCTTGTGTGTTGCTGCTCAGCGCTTGTGACGTCCGACAAGGCGCTTTTGTGGACCGACGGACGCTATTTCTTGCAAGCGGAGGATGAGTTGAGCGCGGACTGGACGCTGATGAAGTCTGACGAGCCTGGCGTCCCAACTATCGAGGTATGGTTCTTTGTTTTTTGTTGTTGGGATCGCCTTGCTGATGGGAAGAGCTCACTCGATTCGTTCGCTTCTTCTTCTTTCCGACACGTTCTGTGTAGCAATGGGCGGCCAAGAACCTTGGAGACGGCTGCTTCGCGATCGATCCATCGTTGACGTCGGTCACTGCTGCTCGGTACTACTTTCTGTGATGTGCTCTTGGCTCAACACCCCCGCTTCACTTGCTTTCGTTACTAAACGCTCGATATTTTGCATACCAGCGACTTGGTAAATGCGCTCAAGGAAACGCAAGTCCACCTTGTCGCTTTGCAGGAAACCGAGAATCTCGTCGACTTGGTCTGGAGCGGGCGTCCGGGCACCGAGAAATCCCACGTGAAGTTCCTCTCGGAGAAGTACACGGGTCGCTCGGTTGCTGCCAAGCTGGAGGATGTTCGACAGGCAGTGAAGGACAAGGGAGCCGATGCGATCGTGCTCACTGCTCTGGACGACATCGCGTGGCTGTTCAACCTTCGAGGCAGCGATGTCGAGTTCAACCCAGTGGTGTACGTATTGCTCCACAAATCTGATGCCTGGCAAAGCGATGATTGCTCACTCAGTCCCTCCATTGTTCTTGCTGTCCCCACAGTGTCTCGTACGCCATCGTTACGTCGGAATCCGCCACGCTGTTCCTCGATGCTGCGAACCAGGAAGAAGTCACGAAGCACTTTTCGTCCAGCGACGTTGTCTGCAAGCCTTACTCCGATGTTCTCCCCGAAATCGCCGCGTATGCGGCTGCCAACAGGGACAAGAAAATCTTGGTGGATCCCGTGCAATGCAACGTCGCAGTGTTCTTGGCGATTCCGGCAGAGATGCGCAAGGAAGACACGTCGGTCGTGATGTCGCAAAAGGCGATCAAGAACGAGGTGGAGATCGAAGGCATGCGCCAAGCCCACATTCGTGATGGCGCGGCATTGACCAAGTACTTCAGCTGGCTTGAAAGTGAAGCGGTCCATGGTCGCTTGGGCGAGTGGGATGAGGTTCAAGTTGCCGACAAGCAGCAAGCGTTCCGCGAGCAAGTGGAAGGCTTCGTGTCGTTGAGTTTCGATACCATCTCCTCGGTTGGTCCACATGCTGCGATCATCCACTACAAGCCAAAGCGAGATGCATGCTCAAAGCTCTCGACCTCGGCGATGTACTTGAACGACTCGGGAGCGCAGTATTTGGATGGGACGACCGATGTCACGCGAACGCTTCACTTCGGCGAGCCAACTGCGTACGAAAAAGCGTGCTTCACGTACGTTCTCAAGGGTCACATCGCACTCGCTCGCGCGGTGTTCCCAGACAAGATTGAAGGTGTGAAGCTGGATGCGATCGCGCGAGCTCCGCTCTGGCAAGCTGGCTTGGACTACCGTCACGGAACCGGTCATGGTGTTGGCGCATTCCTGAATGTGCACGAGAAGGGAGTGGTACGAGTTGGATGTTGAGACCTGCTTGTGGGGAGTGGTCGATGCTAGCATTGTTTTGGTGTTGCTCTTTTACTGATACCTTGACTGACGTGTGTTTCGCTGCTGTCGCTGGACTGTGCGCAGTTACTCTCGTTCCGACTGAACCCAAATGGATTGCTCATCCAAGACGGTATGATTCTCAGCAACGAACCTGGATACTACGAAGACGGCAACTTTGGTATTCGTATTGAGAGTCTCATGGTCGCGAAAAAGGTATGCACAACTCTTCTTGTTTATTCACTCCTTTTCTCTCGCTGCGCACAGTGCTAACGTGCGCAATGCATGGATATGTCGTGGATCCAGGCGAAGCACATCAAGAGTCCAATGGAGAGAGATTTTTGCGAGTTTGAGACCATCACGATGGCGCCAATTCAACAAAAGTTCATTGATGCCAGCTTGCTGGACAAGGGTGAAGTCGAGTGGCTCAACATGTACCACCAAGAAGTGCACGACAAACTCAAGCCGCTCTTGGAAAGCGATGCGCAAGCGTACGCCTACCTTGTGCGTGAGACCAAGCCATTGCCACTCAACTAAGGGACTCGCCTAAGCGAAGAAGATAAGCCGTTGTGTACTGTTCTAGCGTGTGATGCAGTGTAGGGACACCCACTCAACCGTTTGCCTTGCGTGTTCTCGTTACTGTTCGTCGCGATCTCGACCAACTTCCTCATGTTTCTCCAGGTTTTCTCCTCGCTGCTCGCGTGACTGAGGGGACGGACTTCGTGATGCGCGATTGGCGCGGGACAGAATCTTTGCGCGTCGCTCGTCTCGCTCGTGCGCGCGATCGATCTGGTTCTGGATGCGATTCTCCATGGAGATCCATCGCTGGTGTTCCCGCTCCTGCCGCTCGAGTTCCCGTCTCTTGCGCTCTTCTTTTTGATGCGGTGTATCCCCAGCGAGTGCATGTGCAACGTAATCCAGCTGGTGCTGATACCCTGCAAGCTCCTTCTCGATCTCTTGCTGCTTGGCTTCAAGCTCTTCTTGGGATAGCACTGGAAGCTCCTCTGCTTCGGGTTGAATGATGTCTTCTCGTGGCAGCATATGCGCTCGCACCTCACAAGGCGAGTCTTCACGACTTGGCGTTCTATTCGGCAGCTCGATCTCGCCACCACTGCCACTGGACATTCCTACCGATGCTGCTGCTTCGCAGGGCTCGTGCGTATTGTTCTCGACTTTCGTATATTGCTCGCTGATGGATGGATACCGGTTCGCGAGTGGCTGGTTTGTCGTCGCGATCCTTTCAGCGACACGTGCAGTCCCATAAGTGGAGGAAGCTCCATATCCACTAGCACTGTTGCTTCCAACGAAAGGTGGGTAGAGCGCGCGAAAGCTTCCAGTTGACGTCGCGTGCTGGATTGCTCTTGAATCGCTTGTCTGAGATGGGAGAGTTGGGTACGACACAGCACCGGAGGGGGAGGAGGTGCTATGCCTCAGCGACTGCGCCGAGACCGCAGGCTGCTGCTGCTGCTGTAGTGGAGGACAACGCGGCGGCACGTGCTCCTGCGACAGCGTCGGCGCATCGAATTCGTCGATGAGTTCGGCTTCGTACGCGTCTTCTTCCAGCGCTGCTCGTGACATTCTTCTTTTTTGTCTTCTGCACACTCCAAGTGGGTTCTTTTGATACGAGAGTGAATGTGTGATGGAGTTTGACCCGTTTTTAGCATTGAATTAGCCCATCATGTTTTAGTTTTACCCCCACTCTTTTATCCCTTGCTTTACGAATCAAGAACGGTGTCGTCGTCCACTGCGACCTCGACTGTCACTTCGACTTCGACGCTTTCGTCTTCGATCGGAAGAGCGACTGCGCGTACGGCTGCGACTTCGGCGCCGTCGCACTCGTCGGTCAACACTGCGATCTCGAGCACGGCGATCGTCTCGATCTCGACTTGGACTTCTTCGAAATCGCTTTCCTCGACCATCACGATCCTGAGCACGGTCACCGTCGTCTCGAGACTGGACAGGGTTTGTCTCTCTTTCGGCAGTCTTCTCACGAACGGTTTCTTCACGTTTGTCTACAGTATCCACTTGAGCTAGCTCTCGTCCGGGTTCGGCAGGTACAAGTGTCGATGCTGGACCATTTAGTTCAACACCACTCTCCGATCCCTTGGACGATGCTTCTTCCAAGGTTATCGCTTTCTCTGAGACTTGTTCTTCTCGTGCTCGTTCGTGATCCCCTTCAGGGACACTCTCACAACCTCCATCATCATCATCATCCGCGAATGGGTTGACTTCTGTGAGTGGCTCAAGCCACTGCACGCGTCCGCGCTTGTAAAGACCCATGATCTCAATGCTCACATCGTGCAACGCGCGTTTCTCGACGTCAAACAGCGCATACCAAGGTGGATCGTCCGGAAGTTTCACTTGCAGGAAGCGACTCGCCAGGAAAATCGCCGCACATGCAATCACTTCGGCGTTGTAGCGCGTGCACAGATCAATGCGCAGACTGTCGTTGATGTACCCCCACGCCATCTGCGCCAGCTCTTTGCTGCCGCCGATGATCTTGATGTAGTACAAGATGTATTTGTGCGGGTGCTCCATGACATTGTATACGCTGAACCCCAAGTCGATCAGGATCTGTCGCTCGACCATGACCAGCCAGTCGCGCCACATGCAATACGTGCCGCTTTCCAAGTCCAACAGCTGCTGCTTCGCGATCGCTTTCCCGCACTTCCGACGCCGGTACAGCGCGTAAAACACCGAGAGCACGTCTTTGATGCGCTTGGGACGCTCTTCCACTTTCGCCGCGAGAAACACGCACGCGAATGCGACGCGGAACGCATCAAAATCGCGCAGCGACTTGCGGTAATAGAAGCGGTGCAGCATCGTCTGCGCCGTGACCATCACGACTTGCGGAAGTCGCAGCAAGACACCGGCTTCTTGGATCAGTTCGCAGCCGAAAAAGCGGTGGTCGCGCTCCGTGTCGGCAGGGACGCCATCCTGGAAAGACGGGGAGTTGCTGAGGATGGACGCTGGCAGCAGCACGTGCACGGGGACGACGCCCGAAGCGCGCAGAGCGCCACCAGCTTCCTGCATTCGGATGACGGAGGGTGTTGGTGGAAATGAAGGTGGAAATGGTTGATAACAGTGTTATGGAATGTTAGTCGGTTCAATGGTGTTTTTATTTATTTAACATGCTGGAGTGTGGGAATGTTGGATGCTGCAACCTTTGCTGGAGATCTCGGTCAAATGTCCAGTTTCTTCTCGCCTTCGAAATGAGGATTTGAGATGCTCGGTTTCGATAAACCTGCCGGAATGACAGTCAATCGACCATCATCCCAACATTCTGTTTCACTTTAACGAAAAGTCACTCAGTCGGGGGAGGATGTGTCATTTTCCACTAAGTTCGCCCCATTTACTTCTGATGGAACTCATTAAGTGCGCACCATTCCATTTCTGTTTCTTTTTTTGACACTGCATTTTGTTGCTGCTGCAAATGGTGGTGACATGGGATCCCGAGCAGCAAGCGGATCCATCGGTGATCGCCGTGCATTTGCAAACAGAAGGCGACGACGAGCACGCCTCTGCGTGGCGCTATTTCCAGTCGAGAGCGTACGGCACAGCTGCCGCTACGGCCCCTCCTTCGTCAGCGCGAGCAGCAGTACCCCAACCAGAAGAAGAACGCATCGTTGAGAAGCAAAACGCCAGGACGAGGCTGCTTTCCCTCCCCGAGACCTTCTACTTGGTCGCGAAGGCAGACGGATACCTCACTGCGCCTGAAGCGTGTGGCTCGCAGAAGCAGATCTGGAGACAGTTTAGCGATGCGAACCCACGTTTCCAGCGACAGTTTGTGGTGCAGTACCATTTCCGCGAGCAAGGGTGGTTGCTCAAGTCTGGATTGAACTACGGCGCGCATTACGTGCTCTACCGTGGCGCTGCGAGCGAATACCACTCGGAGTATATCGTGTACGTGAAAGGAAACTCGCAGGAACAGTTGCCGTGGGCGGTCGTGCAGGCGCTCACTCGGGTAGCAGCTGATGTGAAGAAGACGGTGTTACTATGCGACGTCTCGGTGGACGAGCTGCAACGCAGTGGCGAACGTTGTTCAGTTCCTAGTACGCTCACGGAGGGGGATTATGGCTTTTACGGCCAGACGTTCCATGTCGCTGCGGTCGCGATTCGCTTCATGGACGTCGCGGTCCCCGATTCGCAACAATCCGTGGGCATTCCGTATGCGTTCCAGCCACAACCGATTCTCTGCAAGCAAACGAACAAGCGCAAGAAAAAGAAAGGCAACAACAGTAGCAATCACAAAAGATGAGGACACCTCGGGCACTAGCGCTGGCAGCGTTGTGCTTGACTATTACGTAGTTAAATTAATCGGGTTCGAGAAGCACGATGCTTTATTATTGTTGGTTGGGGTAGAGCGATGGGGTGAGTTTGTATGCATGACGATGATGCTTGCTGGTTGGGTTATTACTGGCCGAGAACGAGTTTTTCCATGATGAGACCAACGGATGCACCCAGCACGAGACCCAGGTTCAAGAAGAAACTCGTGAACGGACCGGCGAGCTGCTGTTCATCGCGGTGCACGCTCTCGTTCACAAAGATGATCGTGAGTGTGCCGACGTAGCCGTTCGTGTGGCCAAGGATGGACACGAACAGGATCGACCACCAGTCACTCGTGAAGCAGTAGCCTTTCACAATGCCGACAACGATCGGGATCAGCAGGAAACGCGCGAGCACGACGATCCAGATGTTGTGCGGCGTGAGACCACAGCGATGACGCACCATGAAGCGACCGATGCAGTCCCAGATCGAGAAGATCGTCAGCAGGATCAGCGACCACCACCCGCTTTCCTGCAACGACGGGAAGTTGTACGTTTTGATCTCAGTCACAAGCGGCGGCCACAGCGACAGGCTGCATACAAACACCAGCGTGATCAAGATCTGCAAATGGAACACTTTTTTCAGCACCGACCATTTCGTTGGCGCAACTTTGCCGTCGTCACTGGCGACGGGGGAGTTGTCCTGCGCGTCCTGCGTCTTCTTCTCAGGCAGCAAATGCGACGTCTCGGTCATCTCGACGCCTTCGTCCGCTTTCGCGAGCTGCACGTACTTCTTCGTGATCTTGAGGCTCATCACTCTGAAATACGCGAAAATGCACAGCGCGATCGTCAATGCTCCCGTGTAGAAGTAGATCAACGTGGACGCGACGAGCTCATCGGCGGGGAACACGAGCTTCGTCAAATCGCGGTAGAAACTCCCGATGAGCGAGCTGAGCCCCACCCCCAGCTGAAAACTCTCTTGCACCCGCAACGGGTACTGCGACACGAGCGCAATCGTCGAGCTATCGATCAACGCTGTCGCGATCGCCACGGCAGCGGTCCCGCCCAGCACCGCGACCGCATTTGCGCTCTCGGAGGTCAAGAAGAAATACGACGTCGGGATGAACGCCAACACGACCAGCTGACCGAGAAAGCCGCCGACAATCCGTCCGGCGTACCATGGTTTCCCCAGCAGCATGACGATCAGCGCCAAGAACGCCAGGTTCGTGTACATGAACGTCGACGTCAGCGCGAACTCGATGTTGTAGTCCGGGAACAGCATCTTCCAGTAGTCGACCGGCTGCGTGAGCGCCGAGAAGGGGAACAGGTACCCGATGCCGACGAGCGCAAACAGGTAGCACGCGAGAACTTCCTCTCGCGCCTCTTGTTGCGGAGTCATCGAGTGATGATCGCCCAGACCCGCAAGACCGTCTTCAACGTCATCATCCTGCTGGTTGAAGGAAGCGTTATCGTACACGAGTTTCGCACCCGAGAGCGACGGCGTCTGCGGCAGCGGAGACAGCATGGATGGATGGCGGCTGCTTCGGCGGCTTGGTGCTGTCGGTGGTGATGGCGAGGTGGCGAATGTGCAAGTGGGTCGCACTGACGAGGCAACGCTGGGAACGTCAGAGTGTGGTACAGTGAGGTTTCTCTTTTGCGTCTGCGCAGACCATGCACACAATTGTCGCGATATAACAGTATCGAGTGATCGATGAACGCTATCTTGTAGAGACACAATAGCTACCACATCCCATCTGAGCAAAATATAGGTTGTTCAAGGTCTCCCGAAACGGAAGGGACTGATTTTGGTGAATGCATCGTGATTGTGCACATCCAATCAGAGGAGTCGTTTGCGGGTGACAAAACCAGGGATGACAGACACCTCTAATCAGTCGAGACATTGTATCAAATCAGGGTGCGTTTCTCAGTGTTCATCGCAGGAAACTGAAGATGCCAACCGTGTACTATCGACATGTGCAGATATCGCCCCTTGTTCTGAACCGATGGACAACTCAACCCATCTTGTTCGCTTTTCTGTTGAGGAGATGAGAGAGACCTAGCTCTTGGTTGAATGGAGGGTTTCCACACCCTAAAGCAGGCCGCATCCTGATGCGCGACTGTTGATTGGCATCGACAATGCAACCACGCAACAACAGATCAAGAGGATGCTCTGCATTTGTGCATTTCTGCAATGGCTTGTACACGGAAGTGCTGGCGCTACATGGAGACATCTCCAGTCGCTCTTTGCGCTGCAACCGTAGGAAGAGCATCGCGCTGTTCCCCAGCGATCGCTTGGGATGCACTGCTTGTACCCGCATTTCGCTTCCCCGTCTCGGACACCCTCGACGCGCGCAGTCTCGCAAACTCCACATAATTGTCGTACACAACCGCGCCGTTGAGCACGAGAAGCACATCGCATTTGTGCCATACAAGTCGCCACAGCAACCGCAAGACCAGCAGGAATGTTGTGACGAAGGAGTTGACGAAGAGGGCGACCAAGCGAAACTGCAAATGGCGACCAGAGAACCGAGTCTCCCAAATGACGTGATCGTACATCTCGCTCGCGAAATTGTCCATTCCATCGCCATCTTTGTGGTCGTAATGCATCAGCAGATAGACCAACAGGATGTTCAAGGCGATGGATACCGCAAGCACAACCACCGTGAAGCTCTTCTGTAGCCCCAACTTGCGTTTCACTACAGGCGGGAGGGCATCGAGACCCAGCACCCAGTGGATCCATATCCACGACGCCAAGATGCTTGTCGTCCCGAACTCCCATTCGAAGAACACGAACGCGCTGACGTGAACGACGGACACCTGGAGCGAGAGGAATAGGAAATCAAAGGAGGCACACAGAGCATGCAAGAGCTTGCGTTGGTAATGGGCTGCACACATACTCCAGTACACAAATGTCAGAACCAACCCAACGAGTTGGTCCACTCGGACACCAGCGCGAAGGCTTTTCGAATCAAAGAGACGCAAATCGTAGCACGCTGAGCAAATAAACGCACACAGCGCTCCTATCCCGAGCCATCTGAAAAACCAGGACCGCGTTGCCGTTGGGGGATTCATATTGGCGACCATCCGGATCTTCAAAAGCCTGTTTCGAGGATCAACCAATCCAACTTGCGTGTTGCACCGCATGCGTTTCAAGTATCCGGGTGCTTTTGCGTTCACTCCGCTCGCTAGGATTCTGCGATGCGATGTCTGCGGGTAAAACTGTAGGTCGGTCCGGTACACGACACACTCGATCACCCGCTCACGCGCGTGCGGAAGCACGATACCCCGTCTGCGGTACACATTGCGAGCGATGAGCGCTACAATGGTAAGCAGTCCACTCGCGACGAACGCGGTAGCGGGGAGCTCATGGTGTTTGTAGCGGAAAAGCGGGAAATCCCTCACGCGCTCAATAAACATGAACGAGACTGCACACCACGTGATGAGGTATTGGATGATCGCCAAGACATTGAAGAAGAACCACGCCTTCACCCGCCGAAGGTTTGCATCGACAAGGATATTCACTTCCACGCCAACACACGTCGCTAGCATAGCGATTGCACGAAGATCTCCCATGAGCATCCCGAGGACGACAAAAACGGACACATTCACGCACGTGAAAAACCAAAAATCGTACGTTTGGAACAGCAGCAGGACCACGTCGTACCGGAGCGAGCTCACCGCAGACACCATGGGCGGAGTCCAGCACACGAGCGTTATAACCGCAGCCACGCGTCCGACTCCCGCGGGTGCCAGGAGAGTCGCAAGGTACGACGCGTTGGCCACCCAGCCGGCGGTCGCAATGAGTTTGCGCTGCTGGACCAAGCGATTGAACCGCTTCAGTGCCGATGGACCGAGGAAGCGTGACTTCACCGACATCGACAGATCAAGCGTCGGCAGCGGCTTCGCAGGCTGGAGATCATACACCCATGCTGCGTTCGGACTGCTAGAGTCTCGCGACGGAACGACGCCGACCATCTTGTTGACTGATAGCGAAGTAACAATGATCGCCTCGCGATCGACAAGACTTGGTTTCTCGCCGAAGCGAACTCGGTAAAGCGGACTCATCTCACACTCTCGAGTATAAATAAACATGTCCCTGAAAAACCTGCAATAACTTCGGACAGCCACACAAAACGACTCAACACTGGGAACGCTCGAACGCTCGACTCAACGAGGCACACATCGGAGAGCACAGCATTGCGGACTCGCATCAATCCGCTACTCCACCCCCAGCTGAAGTAAAACCATCGACTTGCGCTTGACGACTTGCAATTGGCTCCGTCATGCTAAAAGTTGGCACCAGCAGTAGGGTTCCGCTGGACACATGCGAGCGACCAGCGGCGTGACCGACGATGTTTTGCTCTCTGCAGGTAATTCTCATACGCCACCGCGCCATCGAGCACCAACAGCACATCGCTGTCGTTGCGCACAAGCCGCCACAGCAAGCGCAAGCACAGCAGCATCACAGTGGGGAAACAGTTGTAGAACACGTGCATCAAGTGGACATCCAGACCATGACCAAATACCGAGATCCTGTACACGACTCGAGTGTTGTTCGCAGTCATGTCGGCTGCGAACACGCGCAGATACGTCAAACTCGTGTTCAGCGCGATGAATACAAGAAGCACCGAGACAGCGAACCGCTTGCGCAACCCCAATTTCCGCTTCATCACAGGCGGCACGGCATCCAGACACACCACCCAGTGGATCCAAATCCACGACGCGAGCACAGCTAGGCACGCTTTCCCCCAGAAGAAGAACGCGCACACACAGAGATGCACCACCGACAGTTGGACCGAGAGAAACACGAAATCGAACGACGTGCACAGTGCGACCAACACCTTTCGCTGGTAGTGCACGACATATGTGCCGCAGTACGCAGACGTCAGGATCAGCGCAGCCACGGCTCCAATTGATCCGCCAACGTGACCGAAGGCATATCTATTGTAAAAAACGGAACCAATAGCGAATAGCCCCGCCATCACTCCGTACCAGTGGAAGAACGTGCTGAACCAAAGCGGTGCGGACGAGGTCGTTTGGATCCACGGGAGCTTCAATAGCGTGTTGTGTGGGTCTATCATGCCGACTTGCTTGACGTATCGCAGGGGTTTCATGTACTCTGGATTGCTCTGCTCTTTACTTGTCGCGAGCCGTGAAGACAGCATTCGCTTCGTTGAGCTTCGACAGAGGTACTTCAGATCGGTGCGATAACTCACGCACTCGATGAGCGATATATCCGCCTTCTTGCGAAAGACTTGGCGCTTCCGGTACACATTGCGCGAGACAAGTGCGATCACAGTGATCAAGCCGCTGCTGGCAAATGCTTCAGCTGGAAGGTCCTGGGACTGGTTGCGAACCAGTGGGAACGTGTTCGCGCGATCGATCAGCGCGAAAGAGACCGCGAACCAGGTCGTGACGTAGCTCACGGTGCCCAAGATGTTGAAGAGCACCCACAGCTTTACGGCTCGAATGTTGGCATCCACCATGATGTTCAGTTGAGCTCCAGACCAAGCAACAAGGATCCCGAGAGCTCGCACATCGCCCATGATCGCCCCCAGCACCGCAAACGTCAGCATATTCGCGATCGAGAAGAACCAAAAGTCGTACACCCCAAGTAGCGTGCACACGACTTCGTAGCGTAGCAAACTGAACCCTGCGAGTACATTCGGCAAGTAGAGCACCGCTGTGATGAGTCCAAACGGTTGCGCCATCGCCACGGGAAGGAACAACGTCAGGAAATAGCTTACGACGCCAAACGATGCAGCGACGCTGATGAGACCGCGTCGCCGTTTTACAATCGCATTCGCCTTGTTGAATGCTACGCGACTCAGGAAGCGCGATTTCATGGAGATCGAGAGGTCGAGCGTTGGGAGCGGGGCGGAAGGACACAGCTCGTACATCCATTGCGGATGAGCGATGGTGGAGGTTCTGGTCGACGTCGCGTCCCTTCTGGCTTCCGCTTCTGCGCTTGGCGATGGGGCGACGCGAACCATGTTGAGGGGTTCACACCGTCCACGCACAGCGCGTTGATGGCAGCACCGACAGGCGAAAATGTGTTGTCTCTTGTCCCTCTCCTGTGATGAATTCTTCGCGTGGATGGCACTCTGTCCGCCCCGATGACTTCTCGCAAATTGAGGCGTGTTGTCGCATCTGTCCGTCGCTATTTATATCGATGGTTGCGTTCATTAAGACAGTTCATTCAGCATCTGATACCATTATTTTTGCAACCATTTTCAGTCCCTTCGTCTGAGAACGCGTTCCACAGCGGATTGTAGAGCGATCTGTGGAGCACACGGTGGGTATGGTGCCACATCTCGTACTTTATCGGGAGTCCCTAGTAACACCCGAATAACAACAGCAAACTGCAAGAAACATCGCGATAAAAGATGCACCACCTTCGCATGCGGAACCAGTTTGTGATCCAAGCGCGCAGCAACGAGCGGCTGCACGCGGTCACGCTCCACGTGCACATCCGTGGACAGGATGTCGGCTATTTCAATCGCAACAGCAGTACAAGGCGTACTGAGGAGGACGAGACGAAAAGCGATGGTGGGGTAAACTATGTTGAGGTACCTTAATCTGCATGGATTCTTGTTCGCTCTGTGTTTCCGGATCGATTGATTCGCATTGTGCGTGCTGCTGCTGTTTTCGCTGTAGCATCTGCTAGAGCTGCTCGATGACGATTCGGATTTCCAGCTGGTTATCCAAGAGCTCGATGTTCTGAGGACGACTGAAGACATGGGGAAGATCAACAACAAGAGTGGCGCCATGAAGAACGCGTCTTCCCAGTGGATGAAAGTGCAGTGGCGTATCCTCGAGCAGCAGCAAAACCACCGCAGTCTGGCAAACGTGCTGCAGTTCGCACACAAACGCCGGCAGGAGTGTTTCACGCGCGAAGCTGGTGAGAAACCGACAAAAGCAAAACGGAGCCAAGACGCTGGCGACGAAGTGTACGTTGGCGGGATGTACAAACCGCTGCCGATGCGGAAACTCGCGATTGAAGCGTGGATATATCCGCCGCACGTCGTGTTCCCCGCGACAGGAGACCGCATCCCAGTCGATGACAGCAGCGTGACGGACTTTTTCCACGATGTCGATGTCGAGTGAATGTTATTGTCGTATTCGTAACCCTGAGGGCTTTCAATCCGATTTGCCTGAACTAACCATCGGTTATTCTTATTATCCGACTCGACGCTTTTCCCTAGCATCTCGTTCGAAACGAGCGGTTCAGTGTCGGGAGCGAGTTCGCTGCCATCTGATCCTCGCATCATGCATCCTCATCATTGCCGAGTGGGTGGATCTCCAGAGACCGCTACCACAGTAAGAGACAGGAAGGAAAGAAAAGAGCACCAAGTGGTCTTCGCAGTAGCGAAAGCGAGCTGAAGATTGCACACGAGTGGCACCTTCGACTCGGAAAGGCGAGTCCTTTAGTCGATGTTTTGTTGAAGTTGATTGGCCAGTCACCTTCTCTCGAAAGCAGCTCCTCCGCGCCAAACAAAGTCAGTTTCGCGGATCGCGCATCCAGTGCAAATGCAAGCAGAGGGAAGAGAAAGACGCACAGACACCCACATCGTGTGCAGCACATGCAGATCCGCAGCGCCAAAGACACGAACAAAACCCCCGCAGTCTAGCGCTGGAGAGGCAGAGTGGAAGCAGTGAAGACTTGCTTGCTCTCGAGATCAGCAATCTGATCAACTCTCCACCACATTCCCAAAACAAGGTAGGAAACTCACATCATGATGTGATATGTGTTTGGTACATACACCGTATATTGAGTCATGTGGTCTCTGTCGCACCTTGTTTGGGGATCGTGGCAGCAGCTCCACCTTGCTTTGTGTTCGTGCACAACGTGACAAGAAGGGGATGGGAGGATAGGTGGTCCCATTTTCGTTCTCTGTGTGTGGCCGCACCACCTCTGAACCTCGCTCGTGTGGAGATTCGCCACTGTTCTCTTCATAGTGGATACGCTGTCGTTTGTGCCGCTTGCTCTCTCCGTCAGATTCGGATTTTCCAGCATGGGCTGCGCACCGAGTTCGTCCGCGAGTTTCAACCCGGAAGCGAGCTCGGCCGACCTCAACCGCGCGATCCCGGATCAATACGAGACGTTTGGTGCGAAAGAACAATGCCAATGCATGCTGCATGTCATTGTAGAAGCAGGATGAGGAAGGATCACAGTGCAAGGACTGATTGCTGTGTTTTGTATATTGTTATGTATGCAGAGGAGCTGCAGGAAGCACTGAGGTAGACGTGATGCGTGGAGCTGGAGTCGGTCGAGTTTCTCCACACCTTGACGTGCGATGACTGCAAATGTTTCTTCGTTTTGGCTGTAGACGACAGGGTCTGGAGTCCTCAAATCTGATCATTGGGGTGCGTTGTTCGCTTGCCCTATCTCGCTTCAACGGTCGATACTAACCGTGTTTCACTGACAGATCGACTACACCAAATCCAACACGGTAGAAACTCGCTGCTGTATCCACCGTCTAGATTGTCCGAGTGGTCATCACGCTAACCTTGCTTCCGATGGTTCAGTGGACTGGCAAAGTCTCTTTTGGGGAGAAATGTCTGCACCACATCGATCCGTCCAGGTTCATTGTAAATCCCTACCAGGTCTAGAAAAACCGTTTCTTCCTTCCTTCGCTGTGACTCTACTCTGCGTGTGTCCATTCTGACTCCCAGTCCTTGCTCGCTTGTGTGTGTAGATGGTGATTGCTATTATCGGACGCACGCTCCAGCCGTTCGATGACGACCATTTGATCCCAGCGTTCGGCTTTGGCGACGCCACCACGGGCGATAAAGGCGTGTTCCCTTTCTTACCCGAAGGGAAACCATGTCACGGGTTTGACGAAGTGCTGAAGCGATACGATGAGATTACACCCAGTATCGCACTCGCGGGTCCGACCAATTTCGCGCCGATCATCTATGAAGCGATCCGACAAGTGAAAGCAGTCAACGCCTACCATATCCTGGTGATTGTAGCAGGTTCGACTCTCTCTCTCTTTCTGTTGTTGAGACTGATCTAATCGAAACGCCTGGGTACGATGACTGTGTAGATGGTCAAGTCACAAGCGAAAAGGAGACGGCCCAAGCCATTGTCGAAGCGTCCAAATACGCACTTTGTACGTTGGTCGTTGCCCGTAGCACTTGTCGAACACCTGCTTATGGAGTGTGTGTGGTGCTTTTTGTATGATGCGGTGCAGCTATTGTCGTGGTGGGTGTGGGCGATGGTCCGTGGGTGAGTTTACTGCTTTTTCGTCCTCTTTTGCATGCTTGTAGAGCGCGCCAACCGTCTGTCGGTCTGACACTGGGTTCGGGTGTTTTGTTGTTGTCTGCTGCTTCTGTAGGATCTCATGGAGCACTACGATGACACGCTCCCGGCGCGGAAGTTCGACAATTTCCAGTTTGTAGACTTCAACCGCGTCATGAGATTGAACCAGGTAAAACCCGATGTTGGCTTTGCGACCGCAGCGCTGATGGAGATCCCAGGTAAACGAAGCAATCACAGAGGAAGAAAGGATGCTGCTGCGCGTTTGCTTGTGCTGCTGGATGATCTAATAATGGTGTGTGTCATTGTAGAGCAATTTAAAATCATTCGCAAACTCAAGTATTTGGCGTAACCCCAAGCAAGAGCGCCAGGTTAGTTAGGTAGAGTATTAAACTTGTAGTAAATATGCATTGAGGACACGCTCTCGAGTCGCCCGTATGGTCTATCCTTCCTAGGCGAGTCCAAGCCGTACTTGGAAGGTTTCCCATGGAATCGCCACCACTACATCACCGCTGCTGCTCTTCATCGTCGAGTTGTCACTTGGTGCATCCGCTTTCAGAGACCCCAGCGAGTGGGCACGCCGCCGAAGACTTTCTTCCAGGACGAGCCATTCGTCATCACACGTTTCGCAGATCAACTCGAACGTCCGCCACACGGAGTCTCGATGTCGCTCGGATGTTGCATCAGTCAGTACGGAATGGATGGCTCTACCACTGCTGCTGCTGGCAGAATTCTCCCATCCTTCGTCGTGGAGTAACCCCGAGAGAAACATCGCGAGGTCGACACTCGTGAGGAGAATCCCAGAACCGGCGAAAAGGGAACGAAACGAGTCCAAGGACTGGAAAATACCGACGGAAGTTTGTGCCTCAGAGGTCGCTCTTGCAGCTCTCAGCTTGCTCAGCAGTTTGCCAGCATTGGTCGCGGTTGGCGGCTTTTTCTGATGGAGCAAGTGGCGAAGTGCTTGCTGCAGTGGGGACAAATGCATTGCGTCCCAGAATTTCGTCCAGTTCACCATCACCCCCATGTTCCCATCGTGTGGCGTGAAAGCGAACAGTTTCTGGATGGTTTGAGTGGTTTGCACAGGTGTGACCGGAAGGAAAACCGAAGGAGATGGCGCTGGAGCAATCCCGCTGGTGGTGTAGGGGAAACCCCGCAGTGTGATTTCGATCGCCATCCGTCCAATCAGACGATCCTTGTTGTTGTTGCCACTGCTATCATGCAGACTGGCGAAGAGGACGATCGAAGAACCCGACGACGACGGGGATGCGCAGGAAGGATGGTTGCTGACTTGTCGCATGACATCAGCCCACGGAATCGAAACCTGGCCGTGCACTGTGACCTCATTGCCATCACCATTGACGCCAGCAGCCTCCATTTTGGAGGAGGACCGGAGCTGCATCTCCAGCACGCACTTGTGTCGCAGAAACCGTTGGAACTCGGCACTCGCTTCCACGCCAAACGACCGAATGTTCTCGCGCAGTACCAGGAAGTACCCGCCTTTCGACGGTGTCATGGGGATCACAATCGGGATATTCACGCGCGGAAACCCAACAAAGCGGTACGACAGCTGAAGGTCCCCACTCGTGTTCTTCGTTCGTGACGACGCGGTTTCTAACTCGGACACAAATGTCTTGAGGAGTAAGCACGCGACGACGCGAATCGCCACAAACCCATTTGGGCTCAGCGTCACCGCCTTCATTTTCTGTTCAGTAGCACTCGGAGTGTGGGCTGCGGATCGCGGCCATGGGACCAAGTTGCCACTGCTGCTGCGTATGATCGACTTGTAGAATGCATCGACGGGGTGCTCGAGCGCTTGCGTCACTTTCAGCGAGCCGATGGCGACCTGGGGGTGGTGGTATGGATTGAGCAGCTTGAGGACCATCGCGCATTGTCCAGTCGGGGAGAGGAAGAGCGTGTGTAAATCGCAATCTGCGAATGCAACGAGTGTCGCGCACCCGATCGCCAGCTCGTGGAGCTCGATCCGCACGTGATGTGCGATTATTGTTCTGAAAAACGCCGCATCTTGGCACGTTTTGTACGTGATTCCGAAATCCAAAAGCACGACGGAGCGACTGTCCTTTTCCTCCTCACCCTCGCTTGGGAACGAGATCACGGGTGAGATTTGCGATTCGAAGTCGTAGTAGTCGCACAGCAGCACAAAAGATCGGTGCCGTGTTGTTTGTCCTGCGGACGACGCTGGTGGCGAAAGCTCCGTCGCGAATCGGAGCTCGGACACCACGATCTCAACAATGTTCATGGGATCCTCACGATCCGCACGAGCACAGGGACGACTGAGCGAGTCTGTGGACTTGATGCCTTCCGATACTGCTGTCTCCGTCGCTGTCGTCGCTGTCATCATCCCGTCAGTTTGGCGATTGCTAATAGAGCTCCGTTGTCGGGACTCAGTGCAGCATCTTTGAACCAACTCGCTGTTTTCGCGCTGCAATCCGCGAATCTGCTCCAGGTATGTCGTCGCGCGCTTCTCCCATTTCTTGACCTCCCGCTTCAACAATTGCATTTCCTGAGCGTGGCTGAGCTTCAAGCTGCTCAGCTGCGCTTGCGTATCGTCCTTCAGCAGCTGCGTCAGCTCGGAAACTTTCGCTAAGCGAAGCCTGTCAAGCGAGTTCGCGTTCGCCGTTGTGGAGCCATCCTCCTGATCGTGTGCACCCGGATCGCAACGCACACCACCAGCACTCTCACTGCGAGTGTTCGTTTTCGGATCCACTTTCTCCATGAAACTCGTAGCTTTCGCCGCGGTGTCTTGCTGCATGCGCATCTCCTTGAGCGCTTTCCCAAGCGCACACATGAGCACTTTGTCTCCGGGAGCAGTGTAGAAGCGAAGTTGCAGCTCGGCGAGTTCCTGCGCCATCTTGTGCAGCTCGCAGTCCCGTTGGCTTTGCGCCAACCTGTGAGCTTGCACGTCGAGCTCCTGCTGCTGTTTGTGCAAACGTTCCCGCAACTGGGCACTGGATCGCTGCGCAACCCGGAAATCTTGCCTTGCCTGCTCCAGCTGACGCTCCAGCGCGCTGTTGGTTGCTTCCAGTTGCCCGATCCACAGATTTTTCTTTTGCAAGTCCACGGAGAGCTCGTCGAACGGTCTCGCGCTGAGCGTCGTGATCGCGTCATTGAGCTTGAGGTTTTCGCTGCGCAGCAAATGCGCTTCGCTGCGCAGCTGCTCCATGTGCGCAGTCTGGTCTTGAAGCGCTTGGATCGCAGCGGTCTGCTCCAGGATTTGCTGTTGCGCGTCGAAACATTGCTCATTGAGTTGCTGCATTTGGTGCAGTGTTTGCTTGTGAAGCGCGGCTTTGGCGCGTGCTTTCTCTTCGAGATGGTGATAGCGTGCCTCGAGCAGACCCATTTGACGCATCTGGTCTCGTAGACTACTTTGCAGCTCTTGCTGTTCTTGAGATGCCTTGCTGCCTGGTCCATTCGTTGGTTTGAGGTTTTCCGAATTGTCATCTACCGGTGAATCAACAGGAGCGATTGGTTCCACTGCTTGCTTCTCGTGTCGCAAGAGCTCGTTTTCTTGACGCAATCGATCGAGGTCGACTTCCAGTTCTCGCAGGCGAGCTTTCAGATCCCCCAGGAGAGCTAGGACCGATGGTGGGATTGCTCCTGGCTTCATTGAGGAGGAACTCGATTCCGGCACGGGGTCTGTTTGAACGCTTGTGCTTTCTGATGTGTGAGCCTGCTGCTTTTTGAGGCTCGGTTTCTCGGTGCGTCTCGCTCCTTTCGACGATAGTGGGGAAGAATCTGCGCGAACCGCGCTTCCATCAACCTGAGCACAAAGAAGCACACTGTGAACACAACCATACGATTGGATATGTGCACAGTACAAGACGTACTCGGAACAGCCGAAGCTCCATCGCTCGATTCTTTGCGAGCAGCTCGCGCTTTTCGTCCAGGAGCTGCTTGGTGAACGTGTCATTGTTCGGGAGAGCTGGTTCGTACTTGACGGTCGTCAGGGCTCTAACCACCCCAACAAGACAGGAAGGAGCCACATCGTGAATCGCACACACACACATAACAACATCCTTTCCACTCGATGCAGGAGACACAAGACGACGTACTTGCGATGCGCTTTCTCGATCGTGTCCAGGTGCGCTTTCAGTCGCTGGTTGGCTGCGAGCACTTGCTCGTAGCGTTCTTTCCACGCCATCGCAGCGACCACCGCGGACTCCTGTGAGACGACGATCACATCGGACGCAGGGGATCCACGCACAGGCAGCGTCCTCCTTTTTGTCGTCTTTGGTGGTGCCGCCACATCCCGAGCCTCGTCTTGGAGCTGTTTCTCCATCCTCGAATTCTCGCTCGTGCAGATCTCGATCCACGCATTTAGGAGTCGCAAAGAGTCACTTTGTCCTTGCTTTTTTTGCAACGCAGATTCTTTCCAGAAAAAAAGAAGCTCCGCAACCGTTCATACGAGTGGGCATGGACGCTACAGGATTGAGTGTCGACACGACAAATTGACGAAAAGGAGGCTCCGTGTTGCGCGCGCACATGCAGGCAACAGCCGTCGCTGCAACATCCACAGATGCTGACGGAATGGGTACACAAAGGGACAGATGTAGCCATCGCTCGACGTTACGAACTGTTTTCAACCTGCATCCGGTAGATAGCGGATGTTACCAACAGCACGACCTTCACAGGTGACCATCACTTTGCTTTGTAAAGTGCTCTGGTCGTCGTCGTCTGGCTCTTATTTGACACCCGACAGACGGGGCAGCGATTTAAATGCGTGCATGGATAGGGTTGTCTGTGTTTCGTTGAAGCGTTTGGGGAGATGAAGCAGATCGTGGCAATAGCTCGCAGTTTGTGGGATTGCTATTCGAAGCACACTTGCGGAAAGATCTGTAGGAAAGCTATTGCCACGACTCCGGCAGAGAAAAGTTGCTCACTGAGATTTTCTGTGCGACAAGTGGAGACGCGATCTTATCCATAAATTTTGAATTTTGAACTGAAAAGCGCTTTCCTCGTTTCGGCGATATATCCTGGCGATACCGATCTATGGAATTTATGGAGTCGCTGCGTGACGCGGGAGTGGTGGCGAGCAAAGTGAGCCATTTGGGTCTCAGCTTGCGTGGCTGCTGCTTCTCGCAAGTCCAGCAAGCTGGCATGCGGGAACATTGCCTCGCACAGCAGCCATCTGTGACCATGCTCGACCGCAGCGTGGCGAGCTCTGCAATCCATCCTCGCACACGTTCCGTCCATCCATTTTGCGCGATCCCGAAGGTTGCCTGCCTTTTTATTTTTTGCTGATAGCTCCAGCTGCTTTATCTGAATCATTACTTTATTCCATTGAGTAGGGTTCGCTGCTTCAGGTTGGGTCACGCACACATATACAAAACTCACAAATCGCACAAATCGCACAATTTTGTGTGGACATGCAGTCCATCATCCGTCCAGTCTGCTCCAACCGAAGCAACGACACAAAATGCACTTGCAGTTTGTATGTCGAGCAGAAAAGCCTGCATGGAACGCGTGCTCTCAACCTCAATGTAAGTATCGAGACCTCGAGTTACACACAACGCGGCAACTCTTTGGCGAGCATCGACGGATGGATCGGGAATGTGTAGCGTTTTGTATGGGCTGCAATGCGCAAAGGAAGAAGAGCAGATGGCGGACCACGAACACGCCTCGCATCATTGAATCCTACGATTCCCGTAGGTAGAGAAACGAGAGGCGTGATCGGACGAGCGGCTGGGTGTGTGTGTGTATATAAATGCAACGAGATCTTCCTCCTTTTCTCCCGCCAGTGCGCAACTCGCTTTCAGCTCCCCCCCTTCCTCCCTTCTCACTCGTTCACACGCGCGAGTACAATCCACACACACAGCGCGCTATTCCAGCTTTTCCTCCAGTTCAGCGCAGCATCCAAGACTCCAACTGTATTGCACTCGAGCGATCTCCTTGTACTGTACCGACGTGCTTGCTCTCTCAGTCCACGACACATCCTCTCGTCGTCCTCCCTTTCCTTCAAGCTCCTGCTCAACCGAAAGCTGGACATTTTGCATAAACCCGACAAGCCAACAAGCAGCATCTTCAGCGACAGTAGCCAACACACACACAAGCGAATCGCCCAAAAAGCCACCCCAAGCAGTCCAGCCCTTTCCAGTTCACTTTTATTTTCCTGCTCCAGCTCCAGCTCCACCGCGACTTCCGACTCCATTTGTCGTTTTTCGGTTAAGAAAAGCCAACATGCAGATGCAGCCATTGCCCTCGCCCACGACCACGACCATGACGCTGCCGTCGCCGTCTGCGTCTGCTTCGTCTGTCTCGAACGCCTCGACCACGACGGGCGGCAGCGCCTCGAGCGTCGACCCGAAGATCCTCAAGAAGCTCTCGGCGTCCGTGTCGCGCTTCCACGGTCCGCGCAAGAACCTGTCGTTTGTGGTGTCCGTCGAGACCCTCGTGCCGGGACGTCGTGCGTTCCAGGAAGAACGCGAGTCCTGCCAACTGCTCACGCGCTCGTTTGACGACTTCCGGCGGTTCCGCAAGTCGCTGCTGACGCGTGTGGGTGGCAGCAAATTCGACGCGTCCACGCTCCTGCTCGCCGGTAAGCACAGTGGCAAATGCCACTGCGAAGGACGCGCGAAAGGGTGCTCGTTCGACGTCACACGCACGTTCCTCGAGCGGCTGCGGTTCACGCGCATGCCGTTTATGGGACTGGGCGGCGCCACGGAAGACGACTTGACCAAGCGGCAGCTCGAGATGAACAACTTTTTGCGGATCGTGTTTGCGATCCTGCACCGCATGCAACCGAGTGCGTGGCAGAGCGACTGTCTGTTTCTGCGCGACGTCATGGCGTTCTTGGAGGTGCAGGACGAGTTCTTCCAGCAGATCGAAGAGCTGCTCAAGCACAAGAACCGACAGATGAGTCTCGATGGGTGGAAAGCCCACACCCGCGAGACTTTTGGCTCCGGCATCAAGCTGTAAAGCTGAGCTCCCAAGTCGAGGAACCGCCACAACAACAACAAATCATCCCCCAACCTAGCCGTCCACGAACGAAGTGCTCAGCTGGATCAACCATTACGAAGCTAGTTATTTATAAACAAACAAACAAACACAAAAACGCAGAAACCACAGCACCACCCTACGCAGGTAGCGAGCACACATCCATCCATCTGTGGATATGTGCGTTTGCTACCTCGTCCCAACACTATTTATTCTCATCCAATAGCCCAACCTTGCTTTAACGCAATGAAAACACGCACTAGCGCTTAGCATCCTCGAAAACTGCATGTGTTTGTAGCTGCTCCGGTTGTTTGGTTCAGTGAAACCTAGTTTGCATCGCATTGTTCGGGTTGCTGGTTGGTTGAAAGGGGAGGGAATGTCACTTGACGCAACAGCTCCATGGGACCCTGCGATTTGAAAAACGCGAGCTGCTCGTCATTGCGCACGAAAAACGAGCCGATGAAGCCGATCGAGTTCACTTCGATGCCACTAAAACTCTGGGTTTTCCGCGGGATCACAAACAAAAAGGATTTCGTCAACAGCAGGTTGTACGCAATCGGGAGCGCCGACATCGACACGGCTTCGCGCGTTCTTCCAGCTTCTTCAGCTGGATACGATGCAGAGTTCAGTTGGCGCCGCACTTTTTCGTAGATCGCATGCAGCTGATCTAATAATATACAGCAATCACACACATCAAAGAGGAAACCAGTTACGATGCTGGAGACGATTCCCGAAAAAACAGCAACCAGCACGCACCAGCAGCGACTTGACTGTCGATGTCCGCTGGAAGATCGATTCGGTGCAGGAAATGGAGGAACGGGAGATCGGGCAAGTGGACAATGGACTCGGTTTCCGCATAGCTCTGCAACCGTTCGCCGATGAAATGAAGCAGAGGAGGCTACAACGCAAAAGCACAGTGCATGCGTCAACGCTTCAGATCCAAGATGTCGTCGCTCCACTGGACGCAAGCGCGATGCGCTCCAAGTGCACCCACGTACCATGTCTAGGTTGGTGTAGCTCTTCAGCGACGGGTACGAAATGAGCTGCATGTGCTTGTGAGGTTGACTAAAGTGCAGCGCATGGGAATGAGGAGATGTTGTGCAATACAGCAATACGAAGGACTCACTCGCTCACCTCGCGCCACTTTCGTAGCCGCAGTTGAAGAACGCAAACGCATCCAATGCGTCCATGGCCGTCCACATCGCTCGGAAGTCCTCCTTGCTCAACGGTTGCTCCTGTGCTTCAAACGCGATGGTCGCGAGCACGACATGTTCGTCGACGACGTTGAACTTATTCAGCACGAGGTTGTGCGTGTCGTGGAGTCGCGTGATGAACAGATCTTGCTCTAGGTTCTCCTTTGCGAACGGGTCGCGGAATGGCGGGATCTTCTCAGCTGGAGTCGTCCCAGCTGGAGGAAGAACCGTGGGTGTTGCCGCTGAGATGGTGGAGAGTGGCTTTTGGTGTTGCGTCTGCGCCCGGAAGAGGATGTACTGGACGCCGCTGTTCGCTGCGGGGGGCAGCAGCTCGTACCCGGCCGTGATCTTCTTCAGCGCCTGGGTCTGCGTCGCGCGGTGCGCCACGTCGAGCACTGTTTGCCGCATCATCGTGGCCGTTTCTCGAAATGCTGGCACAGGTTTTGTGCATGAAAATGAGAAACTGGGTGGCCCACACTAATCCGCACAACAAAAGCATCAACAAAACTCTCCAATGTCATACATCGACTCAAAAGCATCGGCTCCTTAAACTTTATAGCGGGTAGGTCGCGCTCCGACTTTCTAGCCAATACTCTCGCTTTGCTCGATGCAGTTATACCCAATGAGACGCGTGGGTTCGTCTGATTGGCTGTGGTGTGACTGAAATGACACCTCTTCCCAAGTCACATCCAGGTCAAAGCGACCGACAGAAGAAGAGTTGGTCGTGAAGATGATCGTGGCATCGACTGTCGCGCCTGTGAATGTGGCCAAGACCAATGGCCGCAAGAAGCGCAAGCTGAACGCTGCTGCTCCTGCGACTGCAGCCGGCGTCTCCGTGCAGGAAGCGCCAGCGACGTCCAAGAAGCAGCGCGTGGAGCAGGTGGCGTCGGTCGCGAAGGATGTGATGATCAAGCTGCTCACGTCGGATCTGAGCTACTCCGTCAGCGACGACGAGTACGAGGAGCTCGTGGCGCTCACGCAGGCCCACCCCAAGTTCGGGAAGCTCTACGCTTTCCCGTCGGACAAGGAGGCTGGATGGGTGAAACCGAAGGCGGCCAAGAAGAAGAAGAAAGCCACGCACTTGCGCATTGTCGCCTTGGATTGCGAAATGTGTGTGACGGTGCCGATCAAAAGCGCTACGGAGCGGATATCGAACGCCTTGTGTCGTGTCTCGGCGGTGGATGGCGACGATATGATCCGCAGCATCATCTCGGACTTCATTGTGCACCAACCGGAAGAAGGGCACAAGTTGGTGGACACCAAGACCGACATCCACGGCATCACCCCGGAGATGATCGCGCAGTCTACGATCACGGTCGCCAAGGCGCAGAAGCGGCTACTCAAGTACATCAACAGCGACACGATCGTCGTGGGCCACTCGGTGCATGGCGATCTGAAGAGTCTGCGCATTGACCACCGTCGAGTCATCGATACGGCGATGATCTACCAGCGGAAAAACGCCGAGCTCACGCGCAGCACCCCCGGGCTGAAGTGTTTGACCAAGTTCCTCTTGAACTTCGAGATGCCCGATGGCCACGACAGTACGATCGATGCCCAGGCGTCGATGCTTGCGGCCAAGTATGGTGTGCGGAATCCCACGGGCAAGATCATCCCGTCGGCGCTGGAGCTCCATGGTCCCAAAGCGGTAGCTGCAGCGCGCGCAGCTCCCATGCCATACACCGGTCCACCTCAGTACGAGGCAACCGCTTTCGAGTTGAGCCAGGTGCTTGCTCCAGCAGAGACCCCTGTGAGCGACGCGTCGATCGTAGCTGCTGATCCTGCTCCGGTTCCTGTTCACACTCCAATTCCAGTTGCTACTCCAGCGGCAACTGTCGTGGCTCCTGTCTTCAAGACGGACGCGTCGGTCGCGCGCTCGTGTCGCCTGCGCCTGCATCGCATCCCCAAGGGAGTCACGAGTCACGACATCGAGAGTTTCTTCACGCAACACGCCAAGGTCGTGCCCAGTGCTGTCGAATCCATCCAGTGGCTGCCAAAGCAGAACCGCGGCTCGTGCAACGTCACGTTTGCGACCAATGCGCACGCAACGTTGGCGTTCGAGACCGTGCAGCACCCGGAGGCCAAGCACAACAAAGTCACGCGCGACTCGATTGGACGCATGCAGAAAACCGTCGCCGTCACGAACAGCAAAGGCACCGTGTTCTCCAACGTGCAACTCGGTGTGCTGTGATTCGACTTAACGTACGCTCTCGGTGTGTGTGCTTGTGTATATATATTCTTCTTCTATAGGTGACTATGATCCCATTGGAAATAAATAATAGATAGAATCGACATTGCCACGCATTCTACAGCTCGGCGGTCGACGGCTTTGGACTCCCAGCCCCTCCTGTGTCTGCTGCTGCAGTCAAAGCCAGCAGTTTCTTCTTGGCCGCGGCCGCGTGTTTGTAGAATTTCGCGTCTTTCTCGGCGGCCACACGCCGCTGCTCGTCGATAAACTGCTGCTCGTGCTGCAGTTTCAGCAGTTCGCGTTTTTCCTTTTCGATGAGCCAATTCTGCAGTTTCGTTTGCTTGTCGATCGCTTTCCGAGCGCGCTCGAGCTCTTTCTCGGCGTCAGGCACCGTCGTCGCAGGTTTCCCCTGCAGCGGTGCATCGCGCAGCCAATCGGCGTGTCCATTGCCACCTCCAGGTTTATCGGCGATGGAGGAGGAAGTGCGACCTCGCACTCGGTAAAGGAGATCGGAGGCAGGGGGTGTCTTGGTCGAAGCAGCTCCGAAAGACGAATTGAACGAGCCGGGCGATCGCATCATTGGCGCTTTCGGAAAAGAGTGAGAAATGGTTTGTTAGCCGCTTGTTCGGAGAGAGACGAAGGGAGCAACACACGTACGTGGTCTGGGCTTTGCGATACTGAAATCGCTGCCTTTGGTGCCAGAGCCTGCTTCTCCAAAGCCCCTCATGGACGCATGGGTCCCAAGGGACGAGGAAGCTGCTCCGATTGCCGTTTGCTGAAACACTTTGGCGTGGATGCTCTTGAGCTCGTCTTCTTCGATTTCAAACCGGAAAAAGCGATCCGACGCGTCTTTCAGCTGTCGCAGCGTGCTCTCCAGTTGCTAGCATCGAACCAAAAGCAAATGCCGCACACTTGGGGTTAGAACTAGCTGCTTGCGATGCAAATCCCATGCTCGGTTGCGTTTCGTACCTGCTTGGCGAGCTGCACGCTCGGATCGAACGAACTCACTGCGCCACTATTCTCCCCACCACCAGCTGAACCGCCTGAGCCACCACCTCGTTGTCGGAACTGCTCGAGTTCCTTGCGCTGTTTCTCGTTCTGGAGCTTCAAGTCGACGTTTTCGTTCAGCACGCGCACAAGGCGAGCGCGCAAGTCACGCTCGTCCTCATCTTGGTCGTCGGCATTGTTGTTGTTATTGTTGCTACTACCAGAAGAAGAATCGGAGCCACGAAGGAGCCGCACGACGTCGCGCAATTGCTCGAGCTCCTGTTGCAGCTTCTCGACGTACGCTGGGTCGATCTCGCGCTGCTCGTTCACGCGCACCAGGACCATGACCTGCTTGGCGCGGTCGGCAAACTTGAGCGTCGAAATCGATTCGTCCAGGCAGTCCATCGCAGGCGACAAGGTCGCGATGATCTTGGTTTTCGTGTTGCCTCCCAAGCTGTCCTGCAGCAACCGCGTCAACTTGGAGTCCCTGTACGGCACATGCTTGGGACCCGAGGTCTTGGTCGACAACGACGCGATGCAGCGTCCCAGCGTATGCAGACTCAAGTTGATATTCGTCATCTCCGAGATGTGGTGGTTCTAGGATTAGTGCCAGCAAAGCACGCGTCAGTCAAGATGAGTCTAGAGCCATTCGCGCCTTGTCTTCAAACGTACCAGCATGTGCGAGTCCATGTTCCACTTCTCCGAGCCGGCGAGGTCGACGAGGTTGAACTTGGATTTCAAAGTCGAGCCGTCGTGCTTGCGCTGCTCGAGCATCAGCTGGAACACGCTGTGGCTTCGACTACTCACCTGGTTCATGTGCGTTGAGCGCACGGCGCGGTGCTGCTCGCCACACTGCAGCAACGTGAGGCAGTCGTTCACACTCTGCACGGCGTACTCCGAGAGCCCTTCGACGTAGATACCGTGCTTCCGGTCTTCATGGATCTCAAGCGGGGAGTTCATGTTGCTGTCCCTCAACAAGTCAAAGATCTGCTCATTGTAGATCTGCACAAACGAGCAGTACACCATCACAGCCTGCACGCCGTCCCCACCGCTGGAAGCAGACGCTTCTTTCTGCACGACGGACGCGAAAATGTCCTTGATCGCGCGTGGGATGATCCCGGCTGAGCTTTTCTGCAACCCGGGACGGTACCGCGACAAATCGGTCTCGGCGCCGAACATCGTGAACGATTTCCCCGACCCGGTTTGCCCATACGCGAACAAAGTGGCGTTGAACCCCTGCAGGAACGCCTGCGTGCACTCGGAGACCCGCTCGTAGACCTGCTCCTGACTGACGTTATGGTCAAACACCGCGTCGTAGCTGCACTTGAGCGTGCTCTCGGACGTCCGCACTTCGATGGTCTACGCCAGGAGAAGACACAGCAGGTGGTGAGTCCGAAACAGTCGCAGCGTCCACGCTGTGGAGGGCTACGCTACAGGGAACTAAGCACGCGCAGTACCTGGTGATCGGTAGCTCGAATGGAATGTGTGCCCGCAGTCCGCTCCTGCGAGGTTTCGCGCTCGATCAACGGGCGAATGCGGATGAACACTTGGATGTTCTCCGAGACGCCACCCCGTCGAAGAGGAGGGGGAGGATGTGCTGACGCCACTGCATTCGAAGACGCAGTAGTGGTTTCAGGACTTGCTGCTGCGCTGTTGGTGTCGGACATGGTGATGTCTTCGCTTCTGGTCGACGAAGACCGAGGAAGTGGGTTGGTGAAACTCTTCTTCCCCGTGTGGATTCGACCGTCGCCTCGTTGCTGCTGCTTCAAAGCGGTCAGTCGAGCGACAGACGAAGAAACTGGAAGCGATGGTGCTCTCGCGACTGCTGCGTCGACTTCCAGCTCCCGGTCTATCAGCTCACAGAAATGCTGCACACCTGGACTCGACCACGACTGGCCACAGCGGCACGCAGGTCGAGATGCTGGATTCGTAGCGATGGTGATGGTTGACGGATCCGCGATGACGGAGGGAGGGATTTCGAATCAGCGACAGGAGGAGTGTTGCCTCAACGTCCAGGCAGGAAGCAGACCAAAACGCGTGCACATGCAAGCACACACACCAAGTTATCCCTGGAAATGCAAAGGGATATAAATACATCCGCGCAACCAGCGAGCCAAATATACTCCTCATCTCACCCATTCATTCGTTGTTCACGAGTCCAAATCGAAGTGCTCCTAAATGGAAGCACACACAAAGTGGATGTTGTTTGCTATTCATTTGGCTTGACTCACACGAGGCTCGCCAGATACCGATGCTTGTCGGCATCCACCGCGAGCTGTTTGTTGCTGAACGTGCCTTTGGTTTTCTGCAGGCGCTTGTGCATCTCCGCGTTCTCGGTTTCGATCTTCTCTTGCTGTCTGCGACGTAACAAGGCATTCGTGGCGCGCGGCGCATTCAGAATCTCTTCCGAGAGATGCGAAACGTCCGAGTGTTTGGGCACTTGCTGCTGACGGATTTTCTCCAGACGGTCCAGTAAGATCAGGTTGTGGTGTGCGATCGCGTGTTGCCGGTCTGGACACACACCATGCCAAACAACAGACCGGACATGGTGAGTTCCGAGTTCGCAAGCACATACACCACCCATATAGGTTTGCTACCTTATATCGAAAAGGAAGCTACTTCACCTTGATCCTGCTGGATGCGCTTGGCGTTGTTGAGGAAAGCATCTTCGTCGCTGATGCTCAAGTCGCGCATCTTGATCGCTGGCTTCGCATGCCGGATGCGCTCTTCATTGCGCAATCGGAGCTCTTCGTGGAGAGTCGCAGTGAGGATGTTGTCCTCGCCAAACTGGTACTCTGCCTGGTATGCCAGCGACGCGCGCTTGGGACTTTTCATCCTGCAGTCCGTCCAGTGCGACGTTTGCTCTCCTTTTCCTATTGCTTCGGTGGATCCCGCGAGCGAGAAGCAGCACGCTCAGACGCATGTTTCCTTATTCTTGGGGAGCTGCGAACTGAAAATGGCTACATGTGACGATGATTGGTCGAGAGAGCAAGTCAAGTTCTGACTCGAAGCGAGTCTTCTGTAGTTCTATTTGTAGCCGCCACGTTCGACGCGTTTGGGTACTTCACGCATCACGTGAGAGAGATGGCTACATCCTAGTGGTCGCGCTTTTGCCGCTTATGCTCGCTCTCTGCTGCTGACGACTGTGCCTCCTCTTTCGGTGCTTCCTCTAGCAGGTGGCGCGTGCTTGCGCAGGTCTCGACGAGATCGAGGCGCTCGTCTGCTGGGATAAACGCGTACACTGCGCTCCCCATCATCGACGGCTTGGTGCGCTTCCACACCGTCAGCGTGTCCACACTCGAGTGCCAGGAGGGAAGCGGCACTTGGAGCACTTTGTGATACACGGACGCGAGATGCACCTGGAACTCTTGTGCCGACGTACGCCCCCTACATCTCACCCGTTTGACGCCATTTTGTCAGAGACATTGTGGTACACGAGCCAGCAGGTATCGGGATCAGCATGTCCCAAGGATAGCAGTGTAACATACCATGGTCCCGGGAGGCAGACGCTTTGACCAAACAGCTCGCCAACGTGAATCACCGTGTCGCCAGCGTAATTGTAGAGACACTGCAGCGCCATGGACTCCTTGCTGTCTTCGAAATCATCCGGGTAGCACAAGAACAACGTGCGATCCGAGTGGTTGCGCAGATCCTGTTGTTTGTTCGTACACAATGAAGCATGGCAGTTGCACGAGTTGGTCAGCAACACAGCACAGGGACTTTAGGACCCATCGATACATCGACGATCGCGTTTCTCTCGCTCACCTTTGGCGTTCCCTTGAGCACCTCGGTCCAGTAGATCTGCTCCACCTCGACCTCTTTGTCTTCGTCTTCGTCAATATACTCCTCGTCGCCACTACTTTCTCCTTCGTCGCCTTCTCCTTCGTGTTCACCTTCATTCGTGGCTTCCACCTCTTCGTCATCGTTTTCGTGCCCATCAGCGCCTTCTTCCTCCTTCTCGGATTCATTCTGCTCTTCACTGTCCTGCTCTCCATCGTCTTCCCCTTCAGAACCACTTGTATCGTCCTCTCCCTCAGCATCATCACCGTCGTCTCCTGCAACATGGAGGTCGAAGCAGACGATGTCCACGCCACGAAGCTGCAGCAACTTGGCCCAGTACCCATTGCCAGCGCCCATCTCCACAATCTAAACACACACACCGCAACATGGGTATCAGAAAGCCGCTCCTTTCGAAGCAAGTAGAAACCAGCGGAGAAGCGCAATGCAAAGCCGGGAAAACAATCAAACTCGCAACCGACCGGTCCATAGTGCTTGATGATACGCAACGCTCGCTCATCTGGAATCGCCCACGCGTATTTCTATGCAGTCAAGACACATTGAGCAGTCAGCACTGCGCTCGGTACGAGCACCACTAGCATGCAGATAACACAGACACAAATGGACTGACCATGGCGACGCTCACGTCCAGCGCTGCATACATCTTGGCGCGCGTCTTCTCCTTGATCTCCGGATCAAACACGGCGATCAGCTCGTGTTTCCGCGTGGCGCAGAACGCATTGAAGAAGTCCAAGTACGGATTGCTCTCCGCCGTGAGCTCCAGCACCTCCGCGTGCGCTTCCGCCAGCTCATTCGCCATGCTGTTGGTCTTGTCGCTCGCCATTTCGCTTTTGTCGGAAGCTGTTTTTGTCTCTCTTGGATGGCGCACATAAAGGAAGAGCACGAGTCGTCATTGGCTAATACTCCGTATTGATGCATTATTGGCCAATGAAAAGACCACAAAGCGTAGCCATTTCGAGAAACGCTCAGGAAATCAATTGGAAAATGCGAACTCTGGTTGGTGGATTGATGTAATTTCCTTTACGCGATCTATCTACCGTAGTCGTTGTGCACACAGCTGCCCTTTGCTGACTGCGTACGCACCGCCCACTACGCAGAGAGCAGCGGGTGAGACTCGCCGCTTCGGTACTTGGACGACGGCGGCGACGCGCTCAAAAAGCTGCACGACGAAAGCGCACGGTAGCGCGAGTTCACGCGCGTGCCGCAGAAAAACACGACAAGCAGCAACACTGCGAGACACGCCCCGAATGCCGTGAACGTGCTGAACAGGTTCATCCCCGTTGGCAGCGTACCCCCGACAAGCGACACCGTGCCGACAAGCAGCGCGTACGGGAAGATACTTCGGATGTGGCTCTGCAGTGGGATGTTCGCCGCCAATGCCGCCAAGATCGACGTGTCGGCGATAGGGGAGCAAATGTTGCCGAACACCGACGAGCCCAAGATGCTGCCAAAACACTGCAGCAGATTGTTGGCGTCCCCGCCACTGATCGAGTACGACAATGGCGAGATGATCGGGAACATGATCGCCATCGTGCCGAAAGAGCTCCCCGTCGCGAACGACACGACGAAGCACAGCATCGACGCAATCGCTGGAATGTACTGTTTCTCGATCGAATCCCCAACTGCTGTCGCGATGTATTGCGCCACATTGACTTCGCCGATCACGGTACCGAGTGCCCAGGCAAGAATCAACACCAGCGTTGGATCCAACACGTCCTTGACTCCTTCCATCCACGCTTTCGTCGCTTCGTCCAGCGTTACGATGCGTTGCAGGAGCAGCATGGTGACCGCGAGTGCCCACCCGGCCGCAGACGCACGAATGAGCGCCGACACCGAGTTACAGCTGCTCAACGCATCCAGCAAGCCAAACGAACCTTCGGGGTCGGCTTCATACAGCCGACTGTACCCATCCAGAATCATCCCCGCGAACGTGAGAACGATGATCGTCGCAAACGGGAGCACGGCGTTCTGCCAGCGCATGGGCTTGCGCGTGTCGGGCTCCAGTGGACCAAGATCCGGCGTTGGACTCGCACAGGGTCCCATGTCCACTGGCGTCATGTACCCGGTCTGGATCGGCGACGCCGCGGCATCTTTCTCAAATTGCACCATGGGACCAAAATCTTTCTCGCAGATGATCGTGATGAAGATGAACCCAATGAACAGGATCGGAAAGAACCGGTAGTGCAGACACGACAAACAGGTCACAAACGGATCCCAATCGAGCTTCAACTCGCGAATCTGCGCGGCAACGTAGCCGATTTCGACACCAATCCAGGAACTCACAGGCGCTACGAAAGCAGTGTCAGGATCAGATCATACTGTGAGCGAAGTGATGCAAGCGCTTCTCGGAATGCATGAGACTAAGGAACGTACCCATCGATGGCAGACACACGCCGATCACATGGATGATCGCGGCAAACTTCTCGCGACTGACCCCTGTCTGACTCAGCACTTGTCGCAGCGAATTGCCAATGATCAGGATGCACGAGTAGTCGTCAAAGAAGATGACCAAGCACAGCAGCCACGTCGAGAGCTGCATGCGCAGCGACGTGGTCATGTATTCTTTCGCCAAGAGCGCCAACCCGTGGCCGCCCCCACCTTTCTGCACAACGCCGATCGTGCCTCCCAGCACAATCGTGAACAGCAGCACCCCGGCATGGCCATCGTCCACAAATGCGTTCACCCAGTACTGGTCGAACGTGCGCAAGAACCCGACAAACGGGTTGCCCTGCGCCACAATCGTTGCGCCGCACCAAATGCCAGCGAGCAGCGCGAGGAGCACCTGGCTCAGCAACGCCGACATGACCAGCGTCACCACCGGAGGCAGCAGCGAGAGCCACCCGGGTGTCACAAACACCGAGCTTGCAAACGTCACCGAGAAAACAGGCGCCATGATATCGTTGCTGTCGTCGCCACCGACAACGACATTCGGCGAAGGGATCTCCGTGATCGTGGTCGTGAGTTCGTGGGTGCCATAGGTGCCGATCTTGAGCCGCTTGGCGAGTTGCGAAAACTGCGAGTTGAAATTGCCCTCGGAGTCCAGCGTCTCGAACGTACCGTTCTTCAAGAGCACGCCGTTGCTGTCGTGCACACGGTACGACAGCAACCGAGGATACACGGAGCCTACAGACGCCGCAGCCATCGCAGTGCAGCATCGTAAGTGAATATATTTTTCCAAGCAAAGTCTGTTGAATGGTCATGTACCGTTTTTCAGCTCGTTCAGTTGGATCGTCGCCGAGAACGGCACTTGCTGCAAAATCACCGTCGGCGTCTACGAAGAGAGCAGCCACAAGCACAAGCACGGACATTGTCATGAAGAACTGCGCAGCAGCAGACATACAGATAGCCAGAGCGTGCTGCTACGCACACACACCAACGTACAATGAGTTCGATGAGCGGTTTCTGCTTGGCATCGACAGTCGTCAGAGCGCCGCCAGCAACAGCCAGCAGCGTCGTCGCGAGCGCACACGCGATGCGACGGCGCATGGAGAAGAAACCCATGCTCTCGCTCTGGGGCTGTAGCTATCTATGCGTGGCGGAAGGGGGGACGAGATCGCTCACTGTGCTTCAGTCGTGTGCGAAATAGTGGTCCGAACCAACTCGCTCACTGGTCGACTGAGTCTGTCTCTGTATGAAAGTGATTTGCTGATCAAATGAGTCTCATTTACCGAAACAAGGTGCGATGCTGCCTTCCTTCAATAACAAGGTCGAGTGGGGATGTTCCACCCCCACCCCTCAGAACACGCTAATTGTCTTGCAGACAATTCAAATCTGAATCGACGCAACCGCTCAAGCGGTACAATACTTGTTGGGTTCTTTTTGGGTTAATTGGTCCGCACTCACACACATTGCACACAAAAACTAGAACGGCGATGGGTCTTTCGGGAGGCGTTAAATACAGCACAGGATCGGGAAGCTTGCACGCCGACTTCGAGCTTGAGCGGCCACGCTTTCAGCGTCACGCCGCGATGGCGCGCGAAGCAGCAAATGCAGCGGCAGGGCGGCGCAGGATCGGCAGAATGTTCGTCCATCGGAACATCTGCGACAGGATGCACGTCGAGAACCACACGGTCACCAGCACACAGACCGACGCCTCGGAGCTGAAATAGCTAAACAGCTGCGTTTTCCCGTACAACGGCGCCGTGAGCTGTCCAAACACACTGATGATAAACCTGCAGACAGCAGAGAAACAGTCAATCGTAACGAGCTGCATGTCTCGGCGGGACTAGGAAGCGCGAGGTGGAATGCCAGCGTGCTACGTACAGCTTGTGGGTGGCGTGGTACACGACGCTCGACCAGATCACGTAGCACGAATTGCCCTGGATCCAGCACATGATGATGCGCGACCCGACGAGGAGCAGTGTGAACGCAGACAGCACGTAGAGCAGATGGAACTCTCGGGTCTCGACGACCGCATACCCGGATCCTTCTGGCACCATCTCCAAGGCATCGACGATGATCATTGGCCAGTACCACAGTGCCCAGATCATACCGGTGATCGCCGACGCAAGGATCGTGCTATGGCTGAACACAATCTCCAAAGCTGTCCACAATGCGTTTGCAGAGTTAGACGCTCCGATGCCAGACAAACACAGATCGGTCGGATAAGAGAGGGATGCTGTGGACAACGCACCTGGATACAAAGAGCCACTCCAGCCTATTTCCTGCACCACTGCCATCAGGAACCAGCTGCACCCTGCAGACAGCCCAGCGGAAGGAAAGGTCAGCTCGAGTCAGCCACCGATTTACGTGCATGCATGATCACGAAGGGAGACACTCGGAGCACGTCACGACACGCACACACACGCACCTAGTGAGCGAAAGTTCATCGCCAGACCCAGATCGTACCGCTTTGGCGGCAACGGGTCCCAGAAGATACCGAGAATGCTGATGTAGAACACATAAAACACCAGTCCCGAGTCGAGCGCGTCGACGTCGTTGAAGCTAAACACCATCTCCAACTTCTGTACGAACGCACGATTGAACTGCACCAGATACAGACATCATCGTGAGTAAAGGACAATAGACGCTGGCAGCACCTTCTTCCGGAAAGAACGTACCGGATTGACCATCCTGGTCGCGGCAGTGAATGAAAAAGCGGCCAACTCACAGAGCACTGGGATCGCGTAACTCAGCAGCGAAAGCCGCAGCATGGCGCGTGTGGAGAAGCACTTGAAAAGGTGGTGGAAGGGTGGGATGTTCCAGTGCGACGGCGTGTTGCATGCTTGAAGTCGCTGGTCCGCAACTGTAGCACACACGAAGATGAGACAGACCGCAGGTCAGTGCCACCCTTAGAGCTGCTACAATTAGAATAGAGCAAACACGCTAGCCAACTCAACTGTTTCGGAGCGCCAAGGACGCGATCGCGGGGCTGATGATCCACAGCGCGCGGAACGCAAACACCACGGGACTATTGGGTTCAATCCCCCACTCTTTACAGAACACCAATCCCGTGATCGAGAGCACGACCATCGAGAACAGCGCCACGAGGTACGCCAGCACGGCATCGCGGTACGCACACAGCACATCCGACGAGAACATGCCGTGGAAGAAGTAGTTGGACGCGCCGCGGCCATTCTGGTGGTACTGGTGGGACGCCTGGATGAGCGGGTAGTACTCGTCCCAGATGTTCTTGCCGTCTGATGACGAGGATTTCTTGGGCGGCGAGGTCGTCGCCGGATCCTGCGGCATCGTGGTCATGTGGATGATCGAGCCGTAGTTGCTCGACGCCGTCGACGCCGCAGACCCGCCGGCGCTGCCGCTGGGACGTTTCCCCGCACCGGTACCGCGTTTCCCCATTCTCTATCGAGTCGCTGCTGCTTGGTGGGGACGACAAATGCTGCTTCGCGCTCTCTTGATGCTATCCTGAGCCGCAGCAGCAGAGCGAGTGTGTGTGTGCGGGAGTGGGAGTGCTGGCTTATTTCCGAGAGAGAACAAAGTTCGCTGACCAGTATATCCGACTGATGAACCCACGAAAGAGCATAATCTCGCTTAGCTCCGACGAAGACTCGAAAGATCAGAAATATTTTAGACATACAGACTTCGAAACGGACAAAAAATGACCCAAACGAGTGCATTCGCGATCATTTCCGAATGGAGAACTCAGAAAATGGGTCGAACTTAAGGAATCACTTTTACCATTTTTCAGGATATCATTTCTTTTTTCCGATTGTGATTTTGGACGCTTTCTGCACGGATGTTGTCCAGCTCGGTACTCTGTTGCTACTTTGTCGTGTTCGCTCTATGTGTTCGGGTTATGAGGCGATCCTAGGTTGCTTCAGTCTGTTACTTCTCGCTACCCAAAAGAGCCACATCTGTGCAAACAGCAACGAGCCAGAATCAGTTTCGACCGATCTGGATGCATCGTCCAAAATATCGCTATCAGGAGATCCTCGCGTCGAAAAAGGGACATCTTGTCATCTGTTGCTGTCGATGATGTCATGCTGTCGAAAGTGTGCAGAATCGATGTTGTGAGTATTATCGACAGATGGGCTTCTATTGAAGAGCTCTCGGTCGCCTTGCATCGGATGATGATGCACTTGAGATTCAGGTCTTGTGCAACATACGGAGGAGAAAGGGAGGGAGAGGTCCGATATTGGGTTTACAGAGTGGTCTGAAGGCGTGGTGCGATCTGCGCTTTTGATTGGTGGAGGGCATGTCGGTCATCAGACTCCAGAGTGGTGGTCTTTCGTGTGTGATGTGTGTCAAGTCTTCCATTGTCTTCCCTCTTGTTTGCACTGTCACAGACACCTTATCGACAATGCTTTCGCAGCGTTGCGATTGTCTCAAGCATCAACATCCCTTTTATCGAAAAAAGAGATTCGATTTCTATAAATTGATACAGTCGTGCGAGTTGGACATCGTCCTCACCGTAAGGAACGACTGTTGGCAGCACCAAAAAATAGCACCAGTTTGTTCCAGCAACCAGACAAGCAGTCACCGAACAGAGGAGAAGACAGCAGCAGCAACGAACGCAAGCGAAGCTCCGAAGCAAATCAAAACGAACCCATCCGTCCTGCTTGATTACAGCACTCAC
This sequence comes from Globisporangium heterothallicum, assembly GCA_023334155.1. Classification (NCBI taxonomy): domain Eukaryota; phylum Oomycota; class Peronosporomycetes; order Pythiales; family Pythiaceae; genus Globisporangium; species Globisporangium heterothallicum. The sequence continues at coordinate 20,985 of JAASGH010000018.1, read as the reverse complement.
GACCCGCACTCAGCAGCAGCATTTGGTCCATTTGTTGCTCCTCGATATCGCAGTCTCGAATCTGCGCGCATCCGTCCCGTCCCGTCCCCATTCCATCAAACACCGCACTCATTTCCCCAACCATGTCCCCAACGCCATTCTCAGTGAGCAACCTCGCCGAGCTCCCCTTGCGTGACCGCTCGCGCAGCGGCAGTATCACGCGCCGCCGCGTGCTCGTGACCGGCGCAGCGGGCTTCATCGGCTTCCACACGTCCAAGGCGCTGCTCGAGCGCGGCGATGACGTCGTGATCATCGATGAGATGAACGACTACTACGACGTGAACCTCAAGCAGTCGAACTTGGACTACCTCGTGTCAACGTTCTCGAGCGACCGCGTCGCGATCTACGTCGGCGACCTGTGCGACCAGCACCTCGTGCGTCGCGTGATCAAGGAGACGAAGCCCGACGCGATGATCCACTTGGCGGCGCGTGCCGGTGTGCGTCCAAGTATCGACAACCCGTTGCTGTACATCCACTCGAACGTGACCGCGACCACGGTGTTGCTCGACGCGTGTCGTGAATTCGGCATCCAAAAGTTTGTGTACGCGTCGTCGAGCTCCGTGTACGGTGGCAGCTTGAAGTCGTCGTTCAGCGAAGCCGACGTTGTGGACTTCCCCGTGAGCCCGTACGCCGCGACCAAGAAGAGCTGCGAGCTGTTGGCGCACACGTACCACCACCTGTACAAGCTCGATACGATTGGCTTGCGGTTCTTCACCGTGTACGGTCCTCGGGGTCGTCCCGATATGGCGCCGTTCAAGTTCATGGACCGTATCGCCAAGGACCTCGCGATTGACCAGTACGGCGATGGTACGTCGTCGCGCGACTACACCTACGTGGACGACATTGTGCAAGGCGTGCTGCTGAGTCTGGACAAAGGTCACGGCTGCGAGGTGTTCAACTTGGGTCATGGGAACCCTATTTTCTTGACCGAATTCATCGCGACCATCGAAGGACTTGTGGGCAAGAAAGCCAAGATCAACTACTTGCCCGACCAGCCAGGTGACGTGCCACGCACGAGTGCTGATATCACCAAGGCCAAGCAATTGCTGGGGTACCAGCCAACGACCCCACTCCACGAAGGACTGAAGAAGACGTGGGAGTGGTACTCGGAGTTCTACGTCAAGGAGAACTAATGCGTACTGCCCACAAATGGGTAGCTTTACAGAAAGCATCGATTGTTGCTGCTTTTTTTAAAGGCTATGAAGATATTCAGAAGAGGAAGGAAGGAAGTGTGCACGATCCCCCTTTTCCAGAGTGAAGACTGAGAATGAGCGTGGTTGTCGGTCCGAAGTCACATATAAATGTACATATAATATACACACATTTTGCCAGCATGCCACGAGCACTATGGCCACAGCCAGAACCTTTGTGCGATCCCACACATGTAGGCTGCTGAGCTCTCGCACATGCATCCTTTCTCCCCAGGCAATCTGCTCATTGGATACCAGCATGAGAGTGAGGACGGGATTCCTATTTCGATTGCAATTTCGTTAGTAAAAACAGGAACATCCTAGTAAACCCACGCACTGACAATGCGACGTACGATTGAAAAAACACACGCAATGAGAGGGACCACCTTTGGCCTCCAAATAATGTGATCACGCTTTCCCTTGGTCTACACTGCTTCAGCTCTAGAGCGCCGACACGTCGATCTCGACGGCCGAGTGCCCTTCGATCAAGCTCTGGTCCAAGGGCAACTTGCGACCACCGAGGTACTGCACGAAGAACTCTTCGACGCGCGAGATGAACTCGAGCTTGTTCGCGGGACGCGCAAAGCCATGACCTTCGTCCGTGTACAGGATGTACTGCACGTCGTGCTTGTTGGCAAACAGTTTCTTCGCGATCTGGTCCGACTCGGCTTGCTTCACGCGAGGGTCGTTCTTGCCCTGCGCGATGAGCAACGGCTTTGTGATCTTGTCGGCATGGTAGAGCGGCGAGATGCGTTCATTGAGCGCTTGGTCGTTCTCGACGTCGCCCACACGAAGCTGCAGCATCTTCTTCATAGGTTCCCAGTACGGAGGGATGCTCTGCAAGAGCGTCTTGATGTGGGACGGTCCGACAATGTCGACGCCGCACGCATACACATCCGGCGTGAATGCTAGCCCCGCGAGCACGGCGTACCCACCGTAGCTGCCTCCGTAGATCGCGACGCGGTCCTTGTCGGCGTACCCCTGCTTGACAGCCCACTCCACGGTGTCGGTGAGGTCCTGTTGCATCGTGTTCCCCCATTGCAAGTCGCCCAAGTTGGTCCAGCGCTTGCCCAACCCCGACGAGCCGCGAAAGTTGACCGAGATCACGCCGTAGCCGCGGTTCGCGAACAATTGGTGGGTTGGGTTGAACCCCCAGCTGTCCCGTGCCCAGGGACCGCCGTGCACCACGAGCACGAAGGGAAGGTTCTCGGTCTTGATGCCGACCGGGAGCGTCACGTAGATCACCATTTCCTCGTCGTCCGAGGTCTGGATCACGTGCGGGGTCATCGGTGCAAGCGTGTACTTTGAGAGCTCGGGCTGGGACTCAAAGAGCAGCGCGTGCTGGCCACTGCGGCGGTCGTAGATGTAGTACTTGAGCGACGCGTCGTCGCGTGCATCGGCGTACAGCCAGATCGAGTTGTCGTCGCTCGCACTCACCAGCGTGAAATGACCCAGTGCCAACGCTTGCAGGCGGTAGATGTCCGTGCGCACGCTGTCGTCAAGCACCTCGATGCGCGGCTTCGTGTAGTCAAACACCGCGTACTCGGGGACGTGGGTGTTGTCGTTGAACCACACCGAGGTGACATCGCTTTGCAGGTCGTGCGCGAGCACATCGAGCTCCGTGCCATCTTCCAGCGAGAGCAGCACCAAGCGACTGGTGTTGAAGTCCGAGCCACCCGGTTGGTGCGAGAGACTCGTCTGGACGTACACGCCCGTGTTGTCCTTGTTGAACTTGTGCACGACGCACACCTCGCCGTGGGGCCACACGGCCAGCGTCTTCCACGCCGCCGCGTCCTTGTGCGCAAGCGACGGACGCACGCGCAGACTCTCACTGCCGTCCGCAGGGTTTACCGACGTCGCACCCCACACTTGGAAATCCGCATTGACGATCCAGCCCGCGACATCGCCCGGGTTTTCCAGTTCGAGCTCCACGCTGCCCGTGGGGATATCGATCTTGTACGCGTCAAAAAACTTTGGGTCGCGCTTGTTGAGCGACACGATCACTTGGTCTGGGAAGTCCTTGCTGGTGTGCAAGTCTTCGCCCATAGACACCGTGACGCCGTCAAACGGAGTCAAGTCGCGCACGACACTCTGATGCACGACGCCATTGCCATCAGTGCTGAACTCCGCGACGTACAAGTGGAAGTTCTCATCGCCGTCTTTGTCCTGCAGGTAGAAAATGCGGTACTGCGCGATCGATTTCGACCAGAAAAAGATGCGCACCGGACGATGGTCTTCGGTCGTGAGCTGCTGCGGCTCCGAGTCCAAGAGCACAGCCTCGCTCTTGTCATCCGACGGCGATGACGCATCAAACTTGACGGCTTTGAGGAACACGTTCGTAACGCCGTTGGTCGCATCGGCCAAGTACGCGTAGAACTTGCCGTCGGGCGAGAGCCGCGCCATGCGCTTGTCCGGGTTGCCAAAGAGCACCTTGAGCGGGATGGCTTCTGGGAGCTCTTGAAGCCAGTCTTGCGAGAGCGTCATGCTTGAGAGAGAGAGTGGAGTGGAGCTTGGACGGTGTCTTTGCTTGAGTCCTACGAGGAGGATTGAAGAATGAGTGAGGGCAAAGGCACCGCTGTCGACGTGGCTTTGCCGCTCTTCCCTCACTCACTCATTCACATACTGACTGATGTCACTTGGGTGAGCAGACAAATGAGGGACTTGAAGAGAAACGCGTTCGATACTTCGTCACAAAGCAGTCGTGGACCTGTTTAACACATGCAAACGCGTATTTGTGCACAGAAAACTAACCGCTTATAAAGGGTACAAATGGCTAATGCTAGAGTAGATGATATGGGAGGTGAGATGCAAATATCGAATGCGGGTGCACCTACACTCTGTAGCAAACATTCTTGAATCAGGGATGGGAGGTTTTCATCCAATGAGGATGCGTAGATGGAACTGCATCCAAAGTAGCGAGTTGAATGCTGATGTTGGAAGCTGCAACATCTCTCCATTCGGACTCGTACTTACTCGAGGGTAGGTTGGATGCTAACACAACTCAGTGGTTTCTGCATCCCAAATCGACATCCGCTTCCTTGCTCTCTCCATTCTAAAATCCAGACTGCGTGCATCCGAGTTGACTGGAAGACGTGTCGATCCAAGCTTCCACTCAATAGGGTCGAGTGGGGAGATGTATGAGGTGCCGAGCTATGTTCACAGCATCGATTTCCGTATGTCCACGTTGGGTGCTTTAGACAGGGAGCGTCCAACGCGTCAAGCCGACTACCATGGAGCTCAGCGGAGTCGGTGGAGCTCGGGATTGGCTCGGACATCAAATACCTGTCAGAGCGTTTTTCGAAAGATCCTTTCTGTCTGCAATCCAGATGAGTAGTTGAAGATGGGACAAATGTCGACGAGCAAGATCCAGTCGACTACTCTTTGTTCCTCCTCAGCATGGACGCAGCATGAAGACAGGTTGGGTAAATGCAGAGTACAGCGAAAAGCGCAGTTTCGAAGAGCCACGTCGTGCGAAAGGTGCTTCTGGTTCGCAGGAGGATGGTCGACCCACATGCTTCGTCAATGCCACTGCTCTTCTTTTTTCTTCTCGACTTTCGGCTACTGCTGCAAAACCCAAACCTGCCAAATTGGATTCCCATTTTGGAAAAGGGGTCCACAGCACTTTCGCATAGCACAAAAGCCCCAGCAGAACATCCGATGCAGAAACTGCCTGTTTCTGGAACAGAACGCACTTTCTCGTGTCCGCCACCACATCCCACTGTATTCCATTTATCTGATTCGGAACTCCAGCAAATGGTGTCTTTGCGCGAGTCACACAAAGTCGTCTTGGTTGCAGTCGACCGAAGCTGAGGGTTTCCACAGTCAACAAAACCTGGGAACGAGTTCACAACCTGAAACGTGGGTGCCAAGGCGTGTGTCATGAAGCGAAGAGCGGCTATTCTCGAGTCTGCTGTCTCTAAACGCAATCACGCTGCATCGGATACTGAAATGCACCGTGGATGTGATTGCTGTTTCATCCTGTCCGCAGACACGAGTCTCCTCACCTCCTGAGTGTTGCATTAATCACGGTGTCTTGAGGATACAACGAAGGTGACTGTGCGGTTCTTATTTTTGCTATCCTAGCGAACCCGTTGGTCCTGCGAGGATGCCCCCTCCCTCACAGAAAAGAAGCTATCGCGTCAATCGTGACTGGGATGCTTCCGCAGTGGATTCGTGTGCAACAGTAGACGTTGTCCCTCGAAACCCCATCGAATCCTAAACTCCCAGGTTTTGATAGGTAACCTTCTTTGAGAAAAAAGTGCTCCACCTTCCAAACGAGGATCCTCATCGCCTGTGCACGAGAGTAGCACCGCTTGCTTCATCTCCTCCCGCCTTCTGGATGCATCGTCCCCAGATGACCTGGCTTCCCTGTGTGACTCCCCCCCACACAAGAAACGTTGAACCCGTTCGAGAACAGTCCTCACAATTCGTTTTGCCCTCAAGCCCTCAAGTGAATCCACAAGATGAACATCCGCTTCGCCACTTTCCTCGCTGCCGTCGCCGTCGCCGCCGGTGTCGCAAATGCTGCTACGGTCCACCCAAATGTGCACCGTGCGCTTCGTAAGGACGGCTCGGTCAACTTGATCGTCGATCTCGCTCAAACCACCGAGTCCACGTTGGAAAGCATCCAGGAAGCCGCCTTCTCCTCGCGCACTGCCAAGGTCGAAGCCGTCAAGAGCAAGCTCCAAGCGCAAAACAAAATTGCTTCGACTGAGGTCGAAAGTCTCTTGAGCCAAGAAGCCACCGGTCTCCACAGCGGCTACAAGAACTTCTGGATCTCGAACCAAATCTCGATCAGTGAAGCCTCGTTCGAGTTGGTTGAGAAGCTCGCTGGTTTGTCCTCGGTTGGCGAGATCCGCGAGCAAGAAATCATTTTCGAAGAGAAGCCTATTGCCGACGACAAGGGAAACACCAACGAACTGGTCGGCCAAGAGTGGGGTATCCAGCGCATCGGTGCCAACAAGATCTGGGCTGATGGCAACATCGGTCAGGGTGTCATTGTCGGCAGCATTGACTCTGGTGTGCGCTCGACCCACGAAGCGCTGAAGCGCAACTTCCTCGGCTCGCACGGTTGGTTCGACGCGGAGAACCAGACCGCCTTGCCGTACGACATCAGTGGCCACGGTACCCACACCATGGGAACGATCGCCGGTGCCAAGGGTGTCGGTGTCGCTCCAGGTGCCACCTGGTTGTCCTGCAAGGGCAGTCGTATCTACGAAACCGAGGAAGGTCCAAAGGTCGGCTTTTCGGAAGAAGACTTGAATGTGTGTGCCCAGTTCATCATTTGCCCGACTGAGTTTGACGGCTCCAACCCAGACTGCAGCAAGGCTCCACGTGTGGTCAGCAACAGCTGGGGTGGTCGTGGCGGCCGTAACTTCTTCGATGGCGTCATCAACGCTTGGATCAAGGCTGGCATCGTCCCAGTGTTTTCTCAGGGCAACAGCGGTCCAGCGTGCAGCACTGCGGGTTCTCCGGGTGATAACATCCGTGTGATCGGTGTGGGTGCCACCGGGGCGACCGACAACTTGGCGTACTTCAGCAGCAAGGGTCCTTCCCTCTTCGGTCGTCGCAAACCTGACATCTCCGCCCCAGGTTTCTACATTCGCTCCGCCTACTTTACCAGCGACACTGAATACAAGGTTCTCTCGGGCACCAGTATGGCTGCTCCTCACGTTGCCGGCGCTATCGCCTTGATCCTGGCGGCGCAACCTGACCTCGCCATCGACGAAGTCAAGGTCGCGTTGTACACCACCACGGACCAAAAGGGTTTGCAACCAAGCAACTACACTTGCGGCGGCACCTCGGATGCCAACTGGCCAAACAACCAATGGGGTCACGGTCGCTTGAACGTGTTGAACGCGTACGAAGGTTTCCGTCCAGCTCCATAAGTAGTCGCAGAGTTCTTCTTTGAAGCCACGCCACTAAGTGTATTCATCCCGGTTTTTGTAGCACGAACGGTTAAGGAACGCAAGAGTCGATTCCATGTGCACAACCTCCTTGTTCATCTCGTCTTGCTCGTTTGAGTCGCGTCTATTTGATATTGGGACGATGCATAGCACATCAACGATACTGAAACCTATGCACCATGCGAGGATTGACGCGAAGAGAGGTCTTCTCACAATGCGGGGATAGCTCAGTAGTGATCCCTGCCTTCATGTGCCCCGATGCAGCTTTCAAGTATATCGTTTGTCCGTGGCGGTCTGGAATCTAGGGGTCACGATTGTGCTCAGGAACCCGTAGGTGCTGCCTTCACATGAACTCGAGCAAACTTGCATGCAGATAGTGTTTTCTGCTGCAGGGCTTGACAAGGTCCCTTTTATCTCGTTCTTGCAGCGTTTTTTCTTCCTGTAAATGTTCTATTGCATTTTTAAACCTGAGTCGCCGAAAGCCAGGCAAAGACTCAGGTTGGCAGGGTTTAACATAAGTCACGCTTGGCAGCATAATTGACACTGCGGAGAAATGGGGCTACTGACGTGTGGAGCAAACCACCACAGTCAAAATGTCGATCTACGTGATGTGCTGTGGAATATGAAGAAGTGGGTTCCATGAAGACGAGCTCTCGCTTGCTCGTTGCGAACATTTGTCGCCTTCTCAGAAGTCACCAAGAATATCTGCTTCCAGATCATCCAGCTGCACACACCAAGAGCAAAAGTGAGACTAAACAAGCCGAGAAAGCATACCACGCACCCAACACACGTACATCGTCATCTCCGTCTTCGTCTTCGCTGGCTGATCGCACTGCTGCGTTGCCTGCAGCTTTGGCTTTCTTCAACCGTCGCACAGAAAGTTGGTCTTTGATATCATCAGAATCCAGTTTGCGCTTGAGCTCATCTTCATTTTCACGCTCTTCTGCTTCGATCAGTCGAAGGAAAGCATCGTCCACGTCCTAGACAAATGCACAGCACCAACTCGGTCAGTTCCAAAAAGTAGCAGCACTACCATCAATCCACAAGAACCGGTGTTACTTTTGCAGGAGCACTTTTTGCAGGTTCTTGTTTCGCAGCGAGCCTAGTGTCGACAGCCTGCTTCGAAGTCGATTCAGCAGGTTTCTGTTCACGCTTTGCTGCTCCAATTCGGGTAATCTTGGACAGAAAATCGAACGTTCCACCACTTGCAACGACTCCTTTGCGCTCAGGAATCACAGAACTCCCAACTCTGCCTCCGCCAATGACGCGTCGCACAGGCACTCTCCGCTGTCGTAAACTGGACGCACTTGGTCTGGAGCCGCCACCCACCGGTTTGTCTCCCTCCTTTGTCTCTTCATCGCCACCAGCCACGCTAGCCGCAAAGCTAACATTCTTCTTCTTCCTCACAGCTGCGTCGGCGCTTTCAGAGGAAGACAGTGTCTGGGCAACCTTTTCCTCCTGTGCATCGCCGTCGCCTGGTGTCTTGGCTTGCTCTGGTTCGTTCGACTCGCTTGGTCTCGCTTCAGTTACTTGCGCAGCCACAGGCACTACGGATACTACGGATCCTTCGGGCACTTCGGCAGCACTACGATCCGCGACGGCAGCTTCTTGCGCAGCCAAGGCTGCTCGTTCTTGCTTCGCTTTCCACTCGTCCGCTAAGAAATCTTTCTCAGAAGCTCGCTCCCACGTCCGAGCACATTTGAACACCCATTCTGGAGTGACCACAAACACACCTGGCATTGCCTTTGCCTGCAACGCATGATACCGTTTGTCAGTATGTATTTGAAGACTGCTCCTCCCATCCCGATACAGAAAACTCGAACAAACCTGAACGTGTTTTTGAGTGCCCAGGCGACCAGGATGAATGACTAAGTGAGTAATCGGGAAGCCGTTCATTGACATGCTTGGCGTCGCACCAAGGTCAACGGCAAGTCGCCAGAGATAATGAGATTCTGGACCACGCTGCCCGCCAATCGGGAAAACACCACTGAACACGATGTTGCAGTTCTTCAACACTGAGCGCTTTTGCTGCAGAATCGACACAGAAATAGACGGTGCGCGTGACAATGTGTGATCTCGATTCAGCTACAAATGCTGCCACATACCTGGCCCAAAATTGCTTTCACGTCTCGTCCATTTCCAGACATCTGCTCTTCAACAGTGACACCTTTTCTTCCGTCTTCGTGGTCCTCGTAGAACGATGAGTGAACTTGCTGCGTCAACGTTTCGCAAACCACAACATTAGTGACTACCTATGCAAGGGACAACAAATGATCGTAGCATGCTGCGAAATGTACCTTCAGCACGCTTCTGGCGTGAACGAGATGAGTATCTCCGTCTGCACCAGAACCTTGGTCGTCACCACCTCCAACGCCTTTCCCTGCAGCATTATTGATTTCTGCCGTGCACTTGAAATAGTGGTAAGGTTCGATCAAGAACACATTTCCTTCATTTTCCTGCGAAAGAGAGCAGCAACTATCGGTAAACACTCCACCGTATAAATGTGCGCTACGTAGAAGACGAGACCACCTACCTTCCAGACGTCGATACGATCGTCTAACACCAAAATCATTGAGTCGTCGCTTGATGGGAACAGCAACTTCAGCGATTTATGCACCATGTCGGGTGTATCTGTTCGCGCCACAATCCGGTGCTGGAAGAAAGTGCCCTTTGGATCGATGATACTAGCGATTTGCTCCGCGTAGAGACGTGTTCCATGGGTGTAGATGAAAAGATCGTACAGCGCCGAAAGCTCTCGGAGAAAAGCGCTTAAGCCAGGTCGAAGCTTCACGACGTGCTGCTGGTTAGGCATCCCAGGGATGAAAAAGTAATACGTATCATCTACCCGGTTCCAAACAGAAAAAACAAACCATCCATCATCTCGTGAGCAAAACGGCGAAAGAAAGTAGAGCGGATGCGGCGCACCTGTTTTCGGAATCTCGTCGACGACGTCCGTCACGCGCACCGCATGCAGCAGCGTGTGATCCAAATCGAGCACAAGCGACAGCTTTTTCGCTCCAAGCTGCCGTTTAATGTTGTCCGAGTCGAATTTCTCTATTCGCACACAAGAGCAACAGCAAGCGGTCAAATAAGACGAGGAGATACAACAACAAGTGGATGGAGGGAACAGGAGAGCGCTGCATTTCGAGAGAGAGACACATCGATCGATGGCAGTGAGACGTACTCGCTTCTTCGATGTTGAGGCGCAAGACTTGGCCATGCGAGACCACATTCACCGATCGTCGCTCGCCATCCATGTCTTCTTCGTTTTCATCGACGACCGCCAAACACATCATGCACGTGCGTCCGTTCTTCAACGGGTGGATGCAGTACTCGACAAACGCGACCACCACCTCACCACTCGCATTTGCGTCGCCATTTGCAAGCGCTTGTTCACTTCCATTCGGCTGTGCTGTCTCATCATTTGCACCTCCTCCACCATCGACCATCTCTTGGTCCTTTCTGGAAGGCGCTCCATTCGTTTCCGCATCGCGTGTCACGAGATTCAACCTGCGAACTCGCAATTTGCCTCGACATGGCGCGATGAGTTGCTGCAGGTTGCCGCGCTCAATGAGCCCCGCGGTGCCCATGACTTGGCCCGCGTCGACCTCCGCGCCGTCGCTGACGCTCCACACGATCGAGCTCAGTAGGGGCGTCGTACAGACCACGTCTTTCCGGCGCAAGTGCTCGGGCAGGATCTCCATGTCTGCGTTCAAGAAACTCGTCATAGTGGTGTTGGAGCAATTTCATGTTGGGGGCTTTATTGTGTGAAGGTCTCTGAGGTACCGTACACAACCCTCAACTTGCACCTTGCATAGTGATGACCCCTCTCAAGTAGCAACCCATCAACACACTATCCACAAGCAGTCATGCATGAGCGCAAATAGAGGACCGTCCTTGTATACGGAATGGACACAGTACCCACAGCACTTTTGGTTTGGTTGGTGCAAGTGTAAAGCGACACAGCATTGTTGTTTGGCAGACTGGTGGAGGAAGCTCGAAGCGTGTCGTTCTCCTTCTGTTGCGCGTTTCTAGATAAGTGCACGCGACGATGGCGACGAGCAGCGAGTTCAAGCGCCTGGTGCTCAAGCAGTTCCCACCGACGACCGAGATCGAGACCGTCGAGAATGCGTACTGGAAGAAGTTTCAGTCGCCCCAGGAGTTGCAGCAACTGGGACCAATCACACACATCGACGTCTCGCCGGTCGCGCCGCACAATGTCGCGATCACGACGTCGACGCGTATCCATCTTTACAGCACAGTGACCAACGAGATCACCAAGACGTTCAGTCGTTTCCGCGACGTGGTGTACTCGGGCACGTTCCGTTCCGATGGCAAGTTGATCGTCGCTGGTGGCGAAACCCCACAGGTTCAGGTGTTGGATATCGGCACGCGCGCGATCTTGCGTACTTTCAAAGGACACACAGCGGCTGTGCGTAGCACGCGCTTCTCGAGCGACAACACCCACGTGCTCTCGTGTTCGGATGACAAGACGGCGCGGTACTGGGACTTGCCAACGGGCAAACCCGTGGCGCTTCTCGGTGAGCACAAAGATTACATTCGCACGTCGGCGGCGAGTCCATCGTCGCAGAACATTTGGGCGACTGGCTCCTACGACCACACCGTGAAGCTTTGGGACTTGCGCACTTCGGACCAGACTGTGTCTTCGAGTACGATGAGCTTGAACCACGGCGCGCCAGTGGAATCGACGCTGATCATGCCTGGTGGTGGCTTGCTCATGTCTGCTGGTGGCAACGTCGTCAAGGTGTGGGATATTTTGAGCGGTGGACGCTTGCTCCACTCGTTCTCGAGCCACCAAAAGACAATCACTAGCATCGGTCTCGATGGCACAGGTACTCGTCTTCTCACGGGCTCACTCGATGGTCACTTGAAGATTTACGACTTGAAAACGTACGAAGTGACCCATGGCTTCAAGTACAAGAACGCCATTCTCGCGTTCGGCATGTCGCCGACCAACTCCCACCTCCTCACTGGTACTGCCGACGGCATGCTCACGGTGCGTCGTCGCAACATCAAGAAAGCGGAGCTCCAAGATCTGCAGAGCCGTCAAGCGATCATCCGAGGTGGCACCTATAAGTATTTTATCCGTGGCAAGAACGCCAAGCCCGCGCCAAACGATTTCACCGTTGCCAGCACCCGACACAAACGTATCGCTCCTTACGATCGCGCGTTGCGTAAATTCGACTACAAGAAGGCGCTGAATGAAGCATTGGACACGCGCTCGCCTATCATTGTCGCGAGCATGCTCGAAGAGCTTCGCCTCCGTGTGGGACTCGAGCGTGCACTCTCGGGACGTGACGAAGACTCGTTGGAGCCGTTGCTCGCGTTCTTGATCAAGTACGTCACCGACCCAAAGTACTCGTCGCTGTTGATCCACGTGTGCACGCTCGTGTGCGACATCTACGCGCCAAAGCTGAGCCAGTCGATGTTGATCGACCAATTGTTCGTGAAGCTGCATGAAAAGGTGACCGAAGAGCTGCGAATGCAGAAGCAAATCTTGGGTGTCGTCGGGATGATGGACACGGTGATGGCTGCGCAATCCAACGGCACGGTCGGTGCGAACAGCAATCGCGTCGAAGAATAATCCAGGCAGATAGATTTAGAGAGACGTCAAAAGCGCGAGAAAACAGGTAGTGCGTGCATTGTTCATTTTCTCTTTGTTTGTTGCTTTTTTTGAACGTCTTGTCCCTATGTTAATTAGAAATATCGGAACTCCATTCATACAAAAAAGATATTTTCCTTCTCGCTGAATGGTAGCTATGCGTATCGCACCAGGATTTGCTTGCAAAGAAGGGAGGATAGGCGCATTACCGAGAAGGACATACTACGAGAGAAGCTGTATAAGAGAAAACACACAGATACTCTCGCTCGCTCTCTCTCACCAAACAAACGTATCGGTTTTCTCTTTTTCTACTTCTTCTCTACGATAAAAAGGGGGAAGCAATCTATCTAGAAAGGGTGTCGATGACCTTCAAGACGTCTTCGAACACAATGTTTTCTTGGATCTTCTTTGGTCGCACTTGGTTGTCTTCGTTCGGCGTGATCTTGATCAAGTCGCCCTCGACGGTCCAGTTTTCCGCGGCAGCGACGTCCTGCACTTCCTTGTCCGACATGTTGAGCTTCGACTTCAATACGGCCGACGAGATCGAGCTGTGGCTTTTGCTGATCGCGTCGAGGATGAATGCACGCACGGCGTCCGTGAACCCCGCGACGGTCGTGGCGAACGTCAAATCGACTTGCCAGAACTCCTCAAACAAGCACGACTGCAACAGGAACCCAGCTTCGAGCGCGAGCTTCACGTTAGCGTCCTGCATGAACACAGCAACAACAACACGGAGGCGGCGCGCATCAATACACTCGCCCTTCATATAGAAACATCGCTGCACGCGACCACAAACGCGTGCTATCAAGTATCATACCTCACGGACACTTTCTGGCACAATGGTCGAGGCGCCGGTGAAGAACGTCGATGGCGTGGCTTGGATGCCCTTGACGAGCACCTTGGCGACCTTGTCGGCATCCAAGTGTTCTGGGAACACCAAGTACAATTTCAACAGCGCCAGGTTGGCGTCGATGTCAATGGTCGACGACGTGATCTGCTCAGCGAGGTACTCTTCGAACACCTTCACGGCGGCGTCATCGTAAAAGCTGTTGCTCTGGTAGAACGCGAGCAGCTTCTTCTGCGCGGCAGACGCCTTCTGCTCGTCGATCGACGTGTAGTTCACGAGCGTTTGGGTCTTGAATGCAGTCATGATCAATAGAGTGCGATAGCGTCGAATGCGCTCGAGCTGCTGTTGTTGTTGGGGGGAGCGCTGTTGGAAGCTTTTGGGTTTTCAATCGCTGGCTCCTACTCATTCCCCCGTTTCCCTCTGTAACCCCATACCCCGTCCAAGCCGTTGGCGAGCAACACATTGAAGCACTGTCTGGACTGCTGCCTTCGAGCGGGAGCCGCTTTTTACACAGGTACAACCATTTCGACGGGTTCGAATGGAGTATTCGACACAGATGGTCGCATCGACTTCGACAGGGTATAGCGAGATAGAGAGCGTATCCATTGTGCGAGCTGCGATAAGATTGCTGCAGTGTTAAAAATGGATTGCTCCACCGCAAGTGCTGACTGATGCATTCACACGCAAGACGCTGCGAGCACAAACGCACACCCGAGTCCGCGCGAGCATGGCGCATCCGGCGTCTCGGCAGCAAAGCGGCATGAACCAAAGTCTGAACGGCGCGACTAAGTACCACAAGATGTGTCAACTGAAGCAGCAACAAGAGCACCTCGCAGCCTCCAACCAGCACGAAGCACGCATGGCCACTCCACGAAGAGGCGCGAAAGAAACGCAATGCGCGGTCGCCGAGCATCCGGAAGAGTCATGCTCGAGCCGCTCCGTCCAGCACGCCAAAGCAGTGGTCGTGCTGCGCCGCTGCGAAGACCTCCATGTCCGCACGAGCGGCTTCCAGAAGATCGAAGAGGAATCCCAGTGTCGACCGCTGGATCTGCGCCGCCACAAGCTGTTGCTGCAGTCTTCTTCTTCCTCATCACTTGCATATCCCCAGCAATAGCAGATTCCTAGTCGCACCAAGCGCCATATTAACAGACAATAACGCCAAAAGTGTCTTTTTCTACCGAGAAAATGGTGTCCCTCGTGTCCCGTATTGAACAGCTGCTTTTGTTTTTAGTCGGTCTGTTCCTTGTGTCCCGAATGGGATCCATTTTTCGAATCATCCGTGGAAAGAAAAAAAGTCATTCGACCCTTCCTCTGCCTCTTTGTATCATAATCGCAACTCGGTGCAACCCGGCAACGAAGGGAGAAGGAAGAAGCGCGTTTGAGGCAACGATGGTGAACGAGACGAACGCCGGCGACACGCTCGTGCAGCACGCGGCTCCGCGTAGTAGCAACAACAACAACAACAACCACGATGAGGACGAGCTGGACGTGGATGCAGAAGAGCGGCTGCGCAACTTCACCGTCGGACTCAAGCAGCAAGCTGACCAACTCATGCTCGCCGAGAGGTATAAGGACGCGCTCCCGCTCTACAAGGACCTGCTCATGCACCTCACCAAGTCGCAGGTCAATGTAAGTGTATCCGAAGTGCCGCTGGCGTGCACTTGCTCGCTTTGTTGCTTGGCGACTGTTTACATTCTGACGAGTTCGACTGGTGTGTGTGTGTGTAATAGCTTTTGCGCCAGAAAGACCTCGTGGTCTCCTGCCGCATGAATGTGCTGGGGGCGATGAGCAAATTGCAGCAATGGGCGGCGATTCCCCCCGAAGCGACGCAGACGATCCAAGTGGTCACGCGATTGCACGCCGAAGCGAAAAAGCAAGTGGTGAAACCAGAAGAAAGCCACGACGACAACAACAACAAGAGCAGTAGTCCTGCGAAGGAGCCAGGCGCTGTCATGGATAGCGAGGCACTGAAGCGCGCATTCTTTTTCAGAGGGTATGCGCAGTTCAAATTGGGGACGTTTGCACCCGCCGAGCTGGATTTCCGGAAAGCCATGGAGCTCTCGCCCGGCGATAACTCGTTCCGAGAAGAGTGGAACGAACTTCAAGCGGCCATCCAGTGCGAAAAGAGAGGTATGGAACTCTATCGCTGTGTGATGATGATGACGATGTGTGTTGAACCGATTCTTCCTTCCATGACTTCACAGTGAAGGACCTGCTGACTGCATCCAGACAGCAATTCCAAGCGGGTAAATTCAAAGTATCGATCGACTGCAGTCTCGAAGCCTTGCGAGAATGCCAATTGCTCCAACGTGACGAGTACACAGGTCTCATCCATGGAAATCTCGCGGCTGCATACACCAAAGTCAACGACGACGTCAAGGCGATTGAGCACTACAAGCGCGCACTCGTGTTTGCGCGCAAGATCCCGAACCAGAATGGGACCCAGAAAGAACGCATCTATGACCTGTTGAGTGCGCTCGCGACGTGCTACTCCCGTCACAGCGATTTCAGCTCGGCGCACTCGGTCATCCTGGATACAATCAAACAGCTGCCCGAATGTCCGAATCGACGCGATGCAGAGCCACATCTGTATTTGAACGCAGGACGAGTGTGTTTCACGCTAAACAAGTTTGCGAACGCGGAAGTGTACCTCATTAAAGCTGAAAGTGGCGCGATGGCACTCAATCAGGTCAATATCGCGCTTACTTCGCTCTTGTGGTTGAGTAAGGCGTGCAAGCAGTTGGGCAAAGAGGAGCAGGCCGTGAAAGTGCTGGACAAAGCTATCGCGCTCGCCGAGAAAGAAAACAACCTCGAGATGTGTGATCAGTTGCGCTTGGCGAAATTGGATCTTTTGGATCCGGAGACCAACCCGAAGTTCAAGCTCATCGAGTACGACAGCGAACCGTTGCTATGGAGTATGCTGGACTACTTTGAAAAGAAGAAACATGTTCGTGGCCACCTGCGCGCGTCGGAGGTGTTGGTGCATTCCCTGAGCGGTCTGGAGCAAGATGACGTGGTTCTGAACAAACTCGAGCGAGTGTTGTTTGTCGTTGACCGCATCAGCATCGGGAAACTCCCGGCCAAGGAGGATGTGTCGATGCTGATGAAGTTGGTGCTGTGGAAAGTCGACTTTCTTGTGAACCGAGCCCAGAAGAAGCAGAAAGCGCAATCCTTGCTGGTGAGCACGCTCTCGAATCTACCAAAAGCGAAAGACGCGCATGCACAGAAGCTGCGCGGATCCGCCTTAAAACGACTCGCTGAAATCGTCGACGAATGTGAAGACGAAGGTCAGGAGGAAGAGATGCAGCAATACCTGGACGAAGCTCTGGTGTTTCTACGCAATGACAAGGAGGATGCGTCTAGTGCACTCATTCTAAGTGGGTTGTTGACGAAACTTGCCCACCAAGAAGCAAAACGCGGTGCTGTGGCAAAGGCTCAAGAGCTGTTGGAGGAGAGCGTGGCGCTTGAGCGTCGCAGGAAAAGCACCGAGAGTGGTAGTGAAAACCTCTGTGGCGCGTTGATCGGTCTGTGCGTGCTTCACATGAAGCAGATGAACATGGCGAAAGCGCACGAGCTCATCCAGGAAATCGACCGCTTGCCCTGCGCCGAGATGTGGAAAGAAATGTACGTGATTAAAGACCAGTTGCGCCTGGCAAAGGAGAATGAAGAGAAAGAGAAGCAGGGTGTCGAAGATCAGAAACGCCAAGCTGAGCGACAACCGCTGCACCAGCACAACAGTCTCGCGGGCTGGTGGGAGCGCTGGTGGTTTGCAGTGGGCGTGAGTCTCGTGGGCATTGTCGTCGTCGCGCTTCAGCTGATGGAGAATCCGTCGACTTAGAAACGACAGTGCTCTTTTTCCCCGCACGTGTATCACTACGAACCGTGTTACAATCCATTCCCACAGCGCTTTATTATTATTTGTCATTTTTCTTCATTGGTTTTCTCTTCACCACTCTGTGGGTCTTCTTCGTCGTCATGTTCGTCTTCGCTCTCGCCGCTGCTTTCTTCTTCGTCCTCCTCCTCCTCGTCTTCTTCACTTTCAGATTCCAATTCCGCTTCTATGTTGTTGACAAAACAGACAGGAGGATGCGAGCCTTAGAGGTGCCGTACTCACGCTATGGGATCCTCTGCTTCTTACCCATGACGTCTCGCTGCTTCATGGCCTCCAAGAGATCCTGCACCAGCTTATTCTGTGGTTCAAATCCCAATACTGACGATCAAAAGTGCCAACAAATCAGTATGCTAATGCAAATTGGATTCGATAGTCGACAGAGAGTGAAGCAGACATTGACACGCACTCTCTCTTGCCGTGACCTCGGCGTGCTCGACGTCGTCCTCTTGCACGTACTGCAGAAACGCCGTGAGCAAATGCACAGGCGCTTTCCCCGGAGCCCACGCACCATCGACCTCCTCCGTCCAGATGCGCTCCACACTCTCGGGACCGCGCGTGTCTCCACCTTCGTCTTCTTTCTTCTCTTGCGACACGCTCTTCACTGACGCCACGCGCTGCATCTTGATCGTGTGCGTTCTCTCTTCCCCAACAGCTATGACCTGGAAGGGAAAGACCCCCACGCAGCAAGCAACCAAACGACCTTTCACACACACCCTCGCAACATGCTCTCAAATTTGCACGTGTATTTTGTATTTAAAGCACTACAAAACCAAACGTCAAAGCTAGACACGCTCGAGCTCAGCATGCAAATGAAAAGAAAGAAGACACAGCACGTACACAAGACACCGACCGACACTCGCTAACCAATAGCTACAGCGGCTCACATTACGCTCACGCAGGCAGCCGGACTGTTTTACGCCTTGCTGCCGACCTCATCGGCCGAGTTCTTCGAGCGACGCGACGAGCACGAGAGTGCGACGAGGAAAGCCGCGCACACGGCAGCGACGACTCCCATCACCACGAGGTTGTTGGCCCAGTCGACAGCGATGCCGAGGAAAATGTCTCGGCATTCCGAGTACGGCGAGTTCGTGTACACCGCACCAGCCTTCCCTGTCGCCAAGAATTGACCGCACCATGTACTGGTGGACGTCGTGCGAGGGCACTGGTCGTTCGCCCACGTGAGGATCTTGTCGTACTTGGCGAACTGTTTCGCTTGGCCACACGCCGTGCACACCGAGTCCATCCCCGAGACCAGACCCTTGTACTGGTCACAGAGCGAGTTGATGCCCTGCACTTCTGGCAGCAGCGCGGCAACTGCATCGGACACGTCGGGCAAAAAGATCTTGAACGCTTCGTGCGCCGTCGCGTTGTTGCAATAATACGCACCCTGTGCGTAGCAGTACGCTTCGTTGAAAGTCTCCGCAAACGACGTCTCCTGCTCTTCGGCGGGGAACGCGGCGGCTTTCCAGTCGCTGATCTTGCCCTTGAACGAGAACGCCGTGCCGCCAATCACACCGAACACGAGCATCATGATCACCATCACGATCAAGTAGACCATCAGGACGATGCGGTTGCGCGTGATCGCGCCGACAGCGCCGAACAACGCGATCACGATCGTCGCGATGCCGAGAATCTTCACGGCCGTGATCGCGAGCGTCGCCGTCGACTCGTAGTCCGTGCCTTCGAGCGCATCGGTCCACCCGGTCGCCTTCAAGTTCGACGTGAATGTGATCAGCAGCACGCCTGCGGCTAGGAAACCCGCGTTCACCAGCAGAAGCAGCACGTTCGCAGCCGAGATGCCCATACTTGTTTCCTTCCTTCCTGCCAATTGCGAGTCGAGATTGAAGAATGGGGACGGAAATGAGGAACGCCTGTGTTGTCTGGTTTCTTTGTTTGCCTTCGAGCCAGATGGAGAAAGTGTAACCCATCGAGTATGCGGATCCCTCTCTATACTTTCCAGAGGGAACGGACGCGATTGGTTGGCGTTGCAATGTGATTTATCTTTTCTGGCCAATGGGCGAGTGGAAGTCAAATGGCACCTGATTTGATGAAATGCGGGTAGGGCTAGTGTTTAGTGTCTCTCTTTCAGTGAACTCAAATCAAAGTTGAATTACCCAAAACCAGTGCGAAAATCGCTCAAAATCTCGATCGGAATCGGCACAAAATGTTGATCTTGAAGAATGTAGAAGACATTCCTTAAGTTCGCAGCAATTTCTGTGATTCGCATGCCAACGACGAAATGCTCGCGAGCTGGGAGATCACGACGCTCACGACCGCGTACCGAGCGAGCCAAGAGACCGACCTGGATCGCGCCTTCGCCGAATAATGTATGGGACTTGTTTGCATATAAGAGCGATGCGTCTTTCATTCACATCAAACAGTTTTTGGATTTAGATACCCGATCGGGGTTAACAAGCTCGCGACTTCAAGCTCACGACACTAGGATACGCAAGCACACCATTGCAGACGCTTGCAATGGTTGTGCGCTTCTCGACAACTCCAAACCTCATCGAGAGTCTCGGAATCTCGCTTGCTTCGGACGCGCTTATTGGGCTGGTCGGAAACCTTCGTACGCGTTGAACACGTTCAAGCGACCGTGGCCGAATTGGTTGTTTGGCCAGTTCTTGTCGGTCGTGCCGCCGCAAGTGTAGTTGGTGGCACGGAGACCTTGTTGGTCCGTGGTGGTGTACAACGCGACCTTGATTTCATCGATGGTGAGGTCAGGTTGCGCGCTCACAAGCAGCGCGACAGCACCGGAGACGTGAGGAGCAGCCATACTCGTACCCGAGATCGTCATGTACGCGTTGTCGGTTTCGTTCGAGAGCGAGCGAACGAGTTGACCAGGAGCCGAGATATCTGGCTTGCGGCGACCAGCAACGGTTGGTCCCTTGCCACTGAACGCAGAGAGCGCGTCAACGCTAGTCGTGGAACCCACACCGATGACACTCGGGTAGTCACCTGGAGCACCAGCGGTGGCGCAGCCGTTGCGGCCACTGTTTCCTTGCGAGAAGACAGTGACGATGCCAGCCTTGGTCCAGGCATCAACGGCACCCTTGTAGAAGTTGTCGCCACCTGGACCTCCCCAACTGTTGCTCACAACGCGTGGAGCCTTGCTGCAGTCGGGGTTGTTGCCTTGCGTGTCGGTTGGACACAACATGAATTGAGCGCAGGTCAGCAAATCCTCTTCCGAGCATCCGACTTCTGGACCCTCATCACCCTCGTACCAACGGCAACCCTTGCAAGCGATCCACTGAGCACCTGGAGCGACACCGACACCCTTGGAACCGGCGATGGTACCCATGGTGTGCGAACCGTGACCATCGATATCGTAAGGCTCAGCAGATTGGAGCTCTGGGTCGTACCAACCGTGCGAACCGAGGAAGTTGCGCTTCAACGCCTCGTGGGTTCCACGCACACCGGTATCGATGTTGGCAACGATGACACCTTGACCGATGTTACCATCAGCCCAGACCTTGTTAGCACCGATG